>SKCR01019290.1:0-137184 GCA_019454045.1 Zanthoxylum bungeanum
CAAACATTTCACTTCAAAACACATCAGTACATACATACATACATTAATATCATTGAACCTCTCACTTCATATCATGGTAATAATAAAAACCATACCTGCGATGGTCGTTTCACTTAACTAAACATAACCTTGAACTCATTCTCAAACTACTTCTCAACTATCATCTTTTAACCTAACATATCAATCATATATATATATATATATGTATATTCAAAACATGAATTCACCAATTAAGCTCTCATCGCATGAGTTACTTACCTGGATTCGCGAGCACTCCAGGTCTTAGTCAAGTCTGTCAAAACAATGGCTAAACACCGTTAAAATCGTAACTTATGAAATTCTCGACTTAACTTTGACAAAGTTCTGGATCTTCCCGGGATAACCAAATTGAGTCTGATTTCAATCTTTTCAATTCCATTGCTATTAAAGTATCATTAGAAACAATTCCAAACCTTTAGTTTCCTTAAATCCCCAATTTACGTAATTTTGGAAAATCTTCCGAATTTTTTTTTCGTAAATACTACGGAAGGGTCTGAACCCTTCGAACCTTCTCGGATTTACATAAATATTTTCGTAATATCATATATAACTCATAACTATTATTAAAATCAAAACACATCATTAAACGTAAAAACCCACTTTTACTGGAAACTTGCATATTCTATCGGATCGATCAAACTCGTTCTGTTTTCATTCAGATTCAATTAAATGCACATATTCAATATACTAATACTCAACCAATTCAATTTATATCAATTTGTTATTCTACGAAGCTACAAGATATAACATTTAACAATAAATTTTAAATTTATGGATTTTTAACGGGAGATTTCGAGGGCATATACGGACTCCAACCGATCCCAAGAATACGCTGGAATCGATGCAATTCCGATCAAAACTACTGTTCACCATGGGTCACTATTCACCGAATCTTTCTCCCTCGTTTCGAGTGCAACCATGCACGGAACGAAAAATCTGTCTCTGCTAACTTGTAGTACTCTCCAAGAGTTTCGATTTTACGGGTGGCTTAGATCGTGAAATGAAGTGACGAGTCAGGCTCATGAAACCTATTCACATATTTATTTCTTCTTCATGTCGGTGTTGTGGGGGCCACCGCCGGCCACTTTCATATGGGAGTTGGCTGGGCGCAACCCCCTCGGCCATTAACCGGTCGGTAGTGGCCGGCTGGCCGGCCGACGAAGCACAAATCAGAACATCATTTGAGAGAGGGAATGGGTCGAGGGGGGGTTCTGGGAAACTAATGGGTTTTTCGCAATTAATGAAAAATTCAAGGTATTTATAAAAAAAATTCTGAAAATTACATTATGGCCCACGAAAATTACTTCTAAGTCCTTCCCATGGGCCTTAACGGAAATTCATATTTTTGAAGCCTTTCTTATACAAATTTTAAAAAGTGTTTAACGGGAAAGTTGTTCGCCTCGGGAAAATGAGTTTGGTGGTTCAATAATCAGCTCAATCGGAATTCATTTGCTATTTTTATAGCCGAAATAAGAAACTTTTATGCGTATAATGATATAATCAGAAATCACGTAACCGGTTCTCGAAATGACGCATTTTTCAACGCGACGAAGCTTCACTTAAAAATATTTCAACCTATTTTCTAAGACATAAAGTCTTATTTCTGAATATCATTCAGTTCCAAATTCTAAACTTTAAGTCGGAAAACTTCCAGAACCGTTCTGAAAAATTCAGGATATTATATTCTCCCCTCCTTTATAAAAATTTTGTCCTCAAAATTTCTCCGTCCTTTTGTCTGATCATTCGAAATCGAACATACGTACATTACAATCTTATCCGCATTCGTAAGTTATATCACTTTACACTCTATCAAAAATTATGCATTTCATACATCAATACAAACCTTATTATTTCAAGCAAAATAAGTCGTGTCAAACATTTTATACCAATATCACATCAAACTTGTCATTTCAATCATTCATAGAAACAGGCTCAAACCGTTTCAGATTCACCCGAACATAAATCCTATACAGTTAATCACAGTCATCATAACACATGTTCTTTACATGCAATCAAATATAGTATCCAAAAACGGAAAACATAATATGGATCTCATACTATTTATTTCGCCCACAATCAGAAACATGGACACATTCAATTCATATCATATCTATATACGATACCAACATTAAAGTTTACATACGTATATATCCAATCACACATATGTGCTCGTAACGAACATAAAGTTTTATACAAATAAATACATCTATCGTCACAACCAGAAGTGACACAACCATAATACTCTTATGATGTTGATAGTCTGAAATCTGTCAATTTCTGATATCATTAAAATGGAAAACGTAAATCAATCTCTTTCAAAACTTTCTTGAAAACATATTTGAAAAACTCTCTTACTGTAAACAAAAATCAATTTTCAAACTCTCTTACGCATTTGAAGACTTAAATATTTTTAAGTCTTCTCATCGCGTTACGTGGTGGCTTCATATTAAAGTTATAAAATTAAATTAATAAATCTATTAAATAAAAATCATATTACAATAAAAATACATATTATAATTTTATAAGAATTCCATATATTATAACAAGAAAATATATTAAACTATTATATTAAAAAAATACTATTAAATTATCTACAATTATCCTATTCTCTATAATTATTTTTTAAAATTATAAAAATAAAATATCCCTACAATTATTTTTATTATTAAATTATAAAATTAAAATAATAAACTATTAACATAAGAAACATATTACAATATAAAAACATAATCTACTATTGAATTAAGAAACCTATTAATTTAATTTAATTAATTAATATTTTAATTTATTATTATTAAATTATAAAATTAAAATAAAGAAAACTATTATAATAAGAAAATAAATTATAATCTCTCATTAAAATAAAAAACATATGTGACATTTAATCTCTACATTTAATTTTTTATTATTAAATTATAAAATTAAAATATCTTTACAAGTAATTTTGTATTAATAAAAAATCTATTACAATAAAAA
The DNA here is from genome assembly GCA_019454045.1 of Zanthoxylum bungeanum. NCBI lineage: Eukaryota > Viridiplantae > Streptophyta > Magnoliopsida > Sapindales > Rutaceae > Zanthoxylum > Zanthoxylum bungeanum. The sequence continues at coordinate 3,016 of SKCR01019290.1, forward strand.
TACATATTATAATTTTATAAGAATTGTATTATAATAAGAAACATATTATAATATTCTATTACAATTAAAAAATACTATTAAATTATAAAATTAAATTTATAAATCTATTAAATAAGAACCATATTATAACAACAAAATAGATTATACTATCTGATTAGTTTTTGAATAATATCATAGATAATCCGAATATATATATATATATTATATATAAGTTAAACATTTTTAAACTTTCTAATAACGTCGTATAACACCTAATCTCTATAATTAATTTTTTTATTAGCTATTATAATAAGAAGATATAGTATAATCTTCTATTAAAATAAAAAATATACGTGACACATAATTTCTACAATTAATATTTTTATTATTAGATTATAAAAATAAAAATAAAAAATTATTAAAATAAAAAACCTATTAAATTAAATATAATCTCCTATTAAAATAAGAAACCTAAATATTAATCACCCACAAAACCTAGACAAATTTTTGGATTTTGGATCTATTGTTATTTGTTATCTAATTTTGAATTATTTTTATAAGTTTTTTTATTTCATGAATTTTTTATTATTTACTATGCTTCAAGATGCAGACTCTAACTATTAGCTCTATTATTTGAGAACTAAGAGACAAACGAATGAGACATAAAAATTACGTGTATGTAAATCAATTCTCTCATTTATATTATAAAACCAACAAGATACAAAATATTTACAAGAACAATAACTAATATATATACTCAATCCGCAGAAAGTGCGAGCCGTGTACTAATTTTCTTAAAGCTTACATTTTTTTGGTCAAATGGTAGTATAAATTTGACCTAAAGATCAAATGAGCATTGCATTATTAATCATTGTATTATTTAGCATTGATTTAAGAACCTTTGTTTCATAAATATTTAAGTATGGAAATAACAAGATTAGTACCTTGTATACTTCATGAGATTACCTATAAACAAAAAATGTAAGTCGTTAATTAACAAAGTTTTTGTTATTAAGTCACTATCTTAATGTCCCACCAATATTATTTTGTCTATCTTTGCTTTTTCCCTTCATCCTTCGGCTGATAGCTGGCCCTTATTTTGTTGCATGCATGCATGAAAGAACAGTTTTTTATTTAATATTTTCTACTCCATGAGAGACCATAAACAACAAATTATTTCTTGTAGCTTTTGTTGTGATTGATGAATTTGGATTCGGTGTTAAGTTTAGTTGTGATAAATTTTTTATAACTTTATGTCTTGCGTGTATTAGTTATAATAAATGATTAAGATTCAATTAACTATCAATCAGATTTAATACAGAGTTCGGCTCAACGCTGAATTCAAGTTCGTGATTGATGTTGTTAACTAACCCATCGTTAAAGTGATATGAATTAGTATATAGTTTCTTAAGAAAATCTTAGCTAATTAAGACAAATCTTAATTAATATTATATCTTTACTCTCTATTTCCAAACACTTGCTAACTGTTTGGATACTAATTAAGAAAATGGTGGTGAAATTATCAAGGAAAATTTTGGAAAAAATACAAAGATTTTGAGTACCAAAATATGCTTTTGGTCGAATGCTTTAGAGAACCACTTGGTGGAGACAAAGCTTTGGAATTATCTCTCTTTGTTTGATATAGGTCTATGTTTATAAAATCAAAATTCAAACAATTTGGCTTTGTAAATCCACTAATGAAAGATCTTTTTTCTTTTTAAAAAGAGAAAATAAGCATAATTCATGATATTTGATAAAATTTATAGAAATCCCACTAATATGTAAAATTAAATAAAATCATCTACTGTTATAATATCTCTCTTAAATATTAAATTTATTTATCATTTTATTATTTTGATCCTTATGGAAAACTTAAAAGCTTCGAAAATACTTCTAAAAAAATACTTACAAAATATGAATCAGGTAAAATGATGTACAATTAATAGTGTGTTTACGTACTCGTAATCGGAATGAGATGGAATCGGAACATTCCCATCGGGGTGGTGAGAATGAGAAAATTATTCACATTCCTCCATTCTCATGCCCTCAAAGTAAACACACCCTAAATGTCTTTAGCCTTTTTAAATTTCATTTAATTCAAACATTTTAATTTTTCTCTATTATTAATCATTAAATGATATTTAAATCATTTTACTTGATTAATATTTCTAAAGTATTTAATTTTTTCATAAGGGGTAAAGCAGTAAAATGATAAATACAGATAATTTTTAAGAGAGCTGTTATAATAGCAAGATGTTTTATTTAATTCTTAAACATCATGGAGTTTTAATTACTTTTGCTCATTTTTCCTTTTAAAAATAAAAATAAAAATCAATGAAATGGTTTATTAGGCATTAAAATCTGCATGTGTTAATTTGTTGACAAGAAATTGGCTTGCATGATATTATAACATGTTATGGTGCAAATCGATTTTATTTTATATTTTACTATTTACTGAAGTGTTGCCGATATTTGGTGGAACAAAATTACAATTTGATTATTTCAAAAAACAGAAAGAAAAAAAGAAAGAAGGAAAAATGTTAACGATACAAATAATTAACTCTACATGTGATCTAAATCATTGAAATAAAAAATTGTCAAGAAGATTTGAAAAGTCTTTGTTGTTTTAAAACACATGGAATGGTCCAATATTTTCACAAACAAAGTTAAGCAAACATGGGTTATAAAAATATGAACAGTAATGTTAATTTGACAAAAAAAAAAAAAAAAAAAAAAAACACTTACAAAATTTTGACAAAATGTATGAAAAAGATTAAAAAATCATTCTTTTTAACTATAATTAAACTGGACAAAAAAAAAAATTTGTATTTCACTTTCCTTGTTTACCAAAAATACCCACATAATTATAAACAAGTTGCAATAAAATAAAGGATACTTCAATCTTTTGGTAGGTTTGTCAAAATTTTGTCAAAATAGCATTTTTTAAATATGAAGAAACCCAACCACTGCAAAATAGAGAGAAGCTCATAATTCATTAGCCCATAGCAAATCAAACCATTTTTTAAAATTTATTATTAAGTAGAATCGGTTACACGAATCTTTTCACAAATTTATTTATGATATTAGTTGGAAATGTTTATTTTTGTAGCCAAAAAGCCGCTCAATCGTTGCCATTGTTGAATTTCACTAAAACTTTATATAGGGTTTCCCAAATTTTACATTTCTTTTGACTAAATGCTTCTGTTTATGCCCTTCTCGATGGAGACTTAAGGTTTCATAAACAAAGAAATATCACGTATTAAAAACATGCTATTACATTTGAACTTTGCTTTAAAGAATATAAAACAGTGAATAAGTAAATATATAAAAAGCATATTTATTTGAAGTAACAATGCAACAAGAAATCCTCAAGGTGCGTGATGTGGTGGCGTAGGATTCGGGATCTCACTTTTAGATCTTGTGTTTAAATTCAGAGAGTGTATTTCTTGTAAGAGTCTAAGAGGTTTTCCCTGCTCCGTTTAAGCCCGAAAAAATTGATTTACTGACGAGATTTTCAAATAATCTAAAAAAAAAAATGCAACAAGTGGCGGAATGGAAACCATAAAAGAGAAAATCATGATTTTCTAAATAATACTTGTTTATTAAATATTGAGAGTGTGAATAATACTAGGGTTTGGCACACTATTTGTTGGAAAAATGCTCACTAGTAAGCATTTTGAGATACAATTTTAAGCATGGTCCACTTCGTGTTAGTGGTTGTTTTTGAATGATTCGGATACTCCTCCGTGAGTAGTTCGGAATGGTATATTCATATGCTTAAAATGGTGCTTGGGTGAATGAGAAATTGTTGCTCAAAGTTCACCAATTGATGTTGGAAAATAAAGAGAAATTAGCTTGTCCCATATGGGAAAACTAATAAAGGAAAATTGTGTTTATATATGATTGCTCATATGTAGATGGGTAAGTGTTATAAGGATAAAGGCTCTCTCTACGGGCGCAGGTAAGGGGGTGCAAATCAAAATCCGATCAGGCCTGACTTGTGTGCACCTGCATGTCCTGCGTACACGAGTGCCCATTTTCGTTTATTTCCATTGCATCCTGGGAAACAAACGTCACGCGTTCTACTGCACCATACGGTAGGGGGACAAATTTATTTTAAGGAGATTGTTACCGCATCAACAAGCCTCAGAATCCTCATTGTTTTCTTCTTGCTGTTTCGGTACTGCACTCCATTTCCTTTCACTGGTTCGTTGCTGCACCGCCGTATTCTATTGTCCAGAGACAGTTTTACTTTTATTATTCTTGTTGAATTTATTGTGCCTATCGTGTTCTGTGTTTACTGTTTGTTCAGATTCCTTGTAAGAACACAGTAACCAAATATTTTGTAATATTATTTCAAATAAAACTAAAAAAAAAAAGTAAATTTGAAATTCTAATTAAAATAGAAAAGAAAATTTTAAACTATAAAATCAGGCCCAATACAAAAGCATTTGGAGAAATGTCATTGATCGGTAGCAGTGGAGTAGCTCAACGTTGAATTCCTTTCTTCATTCACTTCGAAATAATATATTATGGACCCGAATTAAAATTTTATCGATAAATCGGGATGTTAATTTATGGTGTCTCATTTAGCGATAAATTTCATCCATCGGTATTCAGTAGTTATAATTTTTGCAATATATATATATACTAGTTTTTGCCCGTGCCTACGGCACGGTGTTACAGTATTTGGCCCATGCCTACGGCACGGTATTACAAAATTAAATGATTTTATTTTTTAATTAAATGATGCCCGTGCCTACGGCACGACACGGTATTACAGAATTAAATGATTTTATTTTTTAATTAAATGATGCCCGTGCCTACGGCACGGTGTTACAGTATTTGGCCCGTGCCTACGGCACGGTGTTACAAAATTAAATGATTTTATTTTAACTTTCTATTTTTTTATTTGAAAATTTTGACCCTTTCCATCAATCAATTCACTCTCTTTCCTCCAATTACCAATGAAATGATCTGAGCCGTTAATTAAGCCACATAAAGAGAGCCGTTGGATGCACTCTCTTTCCTCAAACACCATTGTGCTTTATAATATAGATATATATATATATATAATTTTTTTTTTTTTTTTTTTTTTTTATATATATATATAGTGAGACACCTATAGCTTGGCCATGTAAAGACGTACGTCAATAAGTAGCAAATTTATTGACTTGGGTCCATTTTCATTTACACTTTCTGGTCACATGCATGTGTATGAAACAACCAAATTCATTTGATCAACTTAATTAGGTTATTAAATAGAGTAATCGCTACTTTTTCTGATTCAGATTCAGATTCAGATTTTGTTTTCGATAGGCAAAATTTTTACATCATAATATAATTTTTATCTATTCGAGAATGAAATCAGGAGTGTGCATTGGGCACAGTAGCATTTTTATATTAGATAATGAAAAGTTATTTACTTTATGGTAAAATTTGCAAATTTATGAACTTATTTTCTATGTTCATACCTAATTCAACTTATTTTCTATGTTCATACCTAATTCACTCATAATCGTTGCATTATTGCATACTTTCAATTTCAATTATATTGAGCAATATTGACTTTCTTTGTTAGTTAATTACCACAGTCAATGTCATTAAGTAGAATTTGAATTTCTAATAATTGATAGAAATAGATAGAGGACTTTAAGATTCTAACATACTAGGTTTTGATAAAATAAACCCATAGGTAACAGAGACTAGTAATGACATTTTTAAGTTTAAGAATACTTTTTTTTTTTTTTTTTTTTTTTGGAAACGATGGAAACCCCGCCACCAAACCACCCATTATGGGCCGCGGCGCAGGTAAAACCACCGGTTGTCCCAGGCTGTTACAAGAAGTGCACCCTCTGGATTCGAACCAAGAACCTCAAGGTGAGATCCTGGACCCTACACCACCAAGCCACACCCCTTGGGGACTAAGTTTAAGAATACGACAATTAAATTTCTGACTTTAAATATGGGTCATTTTGATCAGAAACGGGATTATCAAAAATCAAAATATTAAAAAAAAAAAAGTGTTTGTCAATTAGCAACTGAGGGAATGCATCTAGAAATTTTTTTGGTAATAATGCATGCCTAACAATGGCAAATAAGTTAATAACTGCTCGCTCATTCATAAAATAAGTTTTGGGTTCGATTCTTTAAAGTGACGTGAATGAATAAAAACTCATATAATTATCAGCCTACTAACCTAATTCTATTAACTTACTAATCTTATTTTTTCAATCGTCGAACATGATTCTATCGGGCTTTTTTCTCAAACAAATGCAATGAAATTAGAGAATCAACTGTGCTTCAATGTTCCACAACGCTAGAAATTTTTTCTCAAGGACTGTTAAAAAGTTATAATTAGGTTTATGTGTCTAATAAGATAACCCAGCAGTCATTATTGACCATAAATTTTTTTTTGTTACTTCTTTAAGTTTAATGTAACTTTAATTCATGATTACTATGATTAATCACCTTTTAAGTACATTTGAACCTTGAATCAAGCACAAGAAACAATTTTTGATGCAGGTTTAGACATTTTTTTCACCCTTAATTTCCTTCAAGAGTAAAAAAATGGTTTTTCTACTGAATTTGGTATTGAAATAATTCTTGTTTTAAGCTTTTCGGAGAGAAAATTTCGGGTGGATTTTCATATGATATGATAGTTTCTCTTTTCAGTAATCTCTTAATTAAAAAGAAATATTAATGGATATAAAATACATTTTTTTTTTTATAATAATTTTAAAATGATCAAGTGTAGGTGAGGACGTGAGGTCCTTTTGATCTTGTTAATCAAAAGGAAAAATGACCAAAATCTCCCTATTATCTTTTCGAATTTTTTCCCCTCATTTTCAAAAACCTTGTGCCGATAAAAATTATTTTAACTATTACATTTTTCTTCATGTTCCCAACTATTTTACTTATAAATTTTTTTATTGATTAATGATTGGTTTTAGAACATCAGAGATGAGTAGTAAAAAAAAAAAAAAGCAACAAAAATAATAATTTATGTACAATATCGGAGTCTTGATCATGTTCCCTTAAACAAAATGAGTTTAACAAATCAACTGACATATCAAGTTTGTTTCAATCAACATGATTTTCAGAAATGTATGTTATGCGTTTGTTATATCAAATTTCACGGTCTCCAAAAGGTGTGACTTGGTGATTATGGCATGGGATATCATCTTGAGATCCTGAGTTCGAATTTAAGGAGTGCGTTTCTTATAAGAGTCTGGGACAGTCGGATGTTTTATCTACTCCGCTTAAGCTCGGAATGGGTGCTTTGACGAGGAGATTTCCAACGATTTCAAATTAACCGTGACCTATCACACTGTGCATGTGGTAGCATCTAGGTATATTTTTTATATGCACATTTAATAATTCAATTAATGTTATCAACAACTCTTTAATTAAAAAAAAAATATACTTTTGACACTATTAATTTAAAATTTTAATTTTTACCCTGCACACTCTTTTAAATATCTTTATTTACTCTCACCACCTATAAAAATATTCAACTCACCTATAATTACAAGGTCTCTTCTTCAACCAACTCATATGTAGAACAAAAAATAGATTTGTTCACCACTAATGTTACATTCAATCACTTTCAAGCCAAATCCACTTGAGAATCCAACTCTGCATTAAAAAAAATTTCAAATATTTTCACAACCAAAAGCCAAAAACATAAATTGGGCTTGAGTTATCAAACATTGTAAGCTCAAGCTGGTAGCATTGTTGTAGTTTACTTGTGAAATGAGCCTTGTAGTGTTATGCTTATAGTTAGAGGCTCTTTCTTGTCCTTGAATATTAATAATTTAATTTTTAGTTTTAGATTTTAATCCACCATTTTTAACTTTTAAGCAGAGAGAGAATAAAAATCATGTAAATAGTGACTTGATTTTTTTTTCCCTTTTCTCTCTCTTTAGTTTTGCTTAGAGTGTGCTAAGTGAGTGTCAAAAGTAATTTTTATATTTGCTATTAATAGATTGTCTTTAATAGTGAATTATATCATGGTTATTTTTAAATAAAATTTTTATTAAAATTAGAGTGTTCAAAGTTGAAAGTTGGTATTTACCCTAAGGTTCTGACCCTATGCGAAAATTATCACAATTAACCAAGACATGTCATAATTAATGTGTCTATCGATTAATTAAATTAATTAACAACCACCCTTAAGTGTAACTGTTCATAAATCCAAGCAAACAAAATAAATGCAATAAATAAATCAACACAATAATTTTGCTGACGAAGTGGAAAATTCGTGCAAGTAAAAAACCACTCCGGATATCTCGGCTACCAGTACAAATCCACTATCAAGAGAAAAACTTACAGTGATGGTAAAAGACCTACAGTGGCAACTCCACCGAATCTAGTACTTCTAGACTGTAAGAACTTGAATAACTCATCGAGCCCGTACCTCACGATTTTCTTCAAAATCTCTGAAGCCTCTGAGCGGATCAACTCTGCAACTCTGAATGCTGGAACTCCGACTGCCAATCTTCCTCCTTGAGAACTCTGAAGGTTTAGGAAATTGAGTTTATTGTGTTGATGGTTTAATAAAGAACACTTTCACCAAAACAAAGAAGATAGGAGAACAAGAAGTTTTCAAGATGAAAACAAAGAGATTGAAAACTAAGAATGCGTTTAGGCTTAAATGAATGTATTTTCAACACTTGTGAAGTTGGCTCAATGTTTGTTTATATAGGTAGGGCAAATGAAACGATTTCCTAGTGTTATTTTGTCTTAAAAACGTGTCCAAAATATCTTAGTTACATATGAGCATTCGAACGCACATTCAAACGCACTTTTTAAGCAGAGAGAGAATAAAAATCATGTAAATAGTGACTTTTTTTTCTTCTCTCTCTTTTGGTTTGCCTGTGCTAGGTGAGTGTTCAAAGTAATTTTTATATTTGCTATTAATAGATTATCTTTAGTAGTGAATTATATCATGGTAATTTTTAAATAAATTTTTTTATTAAAATTAGAGTGTTCAAAGTAATTTTGAGAGTGTAAAAATAGCCCCATCCTTTATTATAATTGTAATTCAATTGATGTTACCAACAACTCTTGTGTAGCGTTTGATATAGAGTTTGATGAGCTTATAAGCTAACTTATACTCAAACTGTAATACTTATAAACTAACTTATACTTTCAATCAATATTCTCAACCAAACGGTAACTTTAATTAAGTTAATCAAGCACCTCATCTCCTCATTCTTGAGATCGATAGTTCGAGTCTCTAAATAAATGTGAGATTTTATTTACTTGTTATTTTCTGCGGCTTCAGATTTTTAGGCTAAATTTCGATTTTGATACTTTAAGATAGGTCCGATATGCATATTAGATTTATTTATTAATATTTATATTATACTCTACGTTAAAAACAAGAAAAAAATCAATTGATGTCATTTCACCTTTCAAATTAGCAAGCAAAATATACCTTAATTAACACCACAAACATTACAAATTGATAAAAGAAAAATCCGGGACAAAACCCAGCCAGACCCACGGGGTATAAAGCCTCAGGTTTCATAAAAATAGTCCGGGGACGAGTCCATGCAATTTGCCATTTGATTTTCCCTAGTAAATATAATTTAATTATGAGCCATATTAGTTGGGATCCACGCAAGAATCAAATCGAGAATATAGATCTATTCAAGATTCAATGGAGACCTAGCTCAGCACGCACTACAAGAAATAAAGTATTTAGCGTTGAAACATATCGACGCTAAAATTTTAAAATTAGACGCTAAAGGTAATTGGCGTCGAATAATTTCGACGTTAAATTTCAACGCCAAAAAGTGGACGAGAAAGACAATTAGCGTCGAAATAGAGCATTTCGAAGCTAAACCCTAATATTTTGCGTCCAATTTTTTCGACGAAAAAGTGTAATTTGTGATGCTAAAGTACCTATTTGGCGACGATACATTTCGACGCTAAATGACCTATTTTTGGCGATGAATATGTTCGATGCTAAAAGCAATAGAATATTAAAATATAAATATTATTTTATTACTTATAGCGTCGAATGATTCGACGCTAAAGGTATACCAAATTTATTATTTAACGTACTTTTGCTCCGAAATATTCAATTTAATATTTTGAAAAATATTACTATTAAATTTTTTTTTACCGAATATCAGTACAATTATTTTTATTCTAATAATTATTTTGTTATTATAATAAGAATTTATTAAATAAAATAAATACATAGTCTGTTAAAAGTCTCTGTTGTGAATGTTTATACAAATGAAAATAAAATTTATTGCTGATGTGATGGAGGGACGATCGAGCCCGATACACTCCGGCCGAGTGAGGCCTGAAGCATCTCTCGGAAAGACCTTATCTGCTTGTCGAACTCCTGCATCTTTCTTTGGTGGTCCAACTCGCCCTGCAGTAGCTTCTTCTGAGTATTCTTCAGCTCATTTTCAGTATTTTTCAACCTGTTCTGGGTGCTGGATAGCTGTTCTCGAAGGCACGAGTCAGTATGAGAAGAAACAATAGTGTGTCCAGATGACGTCGGCTTCTTAGGAGTGCCAAGTCTGACATTCTACGCTGTCTGGTTCTTGAAAACCAATTGCGACAACTCTTTATTTGGTAGAGGGTCGGACCCTGTCTTATGAGTTTGTCGCCAGAGCTCCACCATTTCATTCTGTTTAAAAAAAATAAGTTACTGTTCTAATTTGAAAAGAAAAAATTCAATTTAAAATTCAATTTAATTTATTTTAAATACTAAAACTTACGTAGCAGCGTTCAATTTCTTCATTAACCCATTTCTTCTTCTCATTGTAGTGCGTCACTCAGAAAAATTCTGGAAATGACTGCACCTCACATGTGCTACTTTACTAAAAAACATAAACTGATTATTGGACATTAGTAAAATTAATGAACTGTTAAAATACAGTTTAGGATATATTTACCTGAAAATGTTTGGCACGGTGTTGGATAAATGGCTTGGAACCTCCACGGAGGTTGAAACGCATGTGACTTCGATTCTCCGCATTTGCGTGACATTTATTCTACATTTAACAACACTGTAAGTAACAAAAACAAAGAGAATTATCAATTTCGTATTTTGTCAAAAATCACCCTGTGTTTCTCGCTAGATCAAAGCTCACATAAGAATGTCCAGTCTTGCTCTTCTATAAAATCAGACTTGTGTTGTGGAGCATCCAAAGGCCCATGTTCGTCGAATATCGGTTTTAGAACTTTTGTCCTATAATCCTTAAAAATTTTCCCCATGTGGTGGTCAAGATACTTCTGGACGTTTAATTTGGTCATATCCATGTTGAACCACTCATACAGGAATAGAGACCAAGTAAAAATTAAATATAAAATATTAATTCAAAGATAACAGAATATAACGAAAACTAAATACCATAAGCTTACTTACAAGTAACGTCAGGAATAACTGGTTGATTTTCGTCTCCCTCAGGATCTTTCTCCAAGAAACGTAGTTATAGGAAGCTTCATACCGAACAGAAGCACCTACAACATTAGTAAATGATGAAGAATATTGCCTGATCTTTCTTTCTCCATCATCCGATATCTCTATCAGGATGCGGCCGTGGGCTTTAATGTGTTTAACCAACCCTGGGCCATAGGTGCGTCCTCGACCCTTCACAGTACTCGAGTCACATGTGCTAGAAGAGACCCCAGCAACGGCATATGTCCTTGCAGATATAGATAGAGTCGAAGTAGCGCGTTTGCGATTACCCAGTGCCATCTGCAAAATAAGAAACAAAATCTTTCACCGTAATTATCAAAATAAGAAATAAAATCTTTCACTTGAACAACAGTAGCAAAATAGAAGCAGCATTTACTGCTGTTGTTCCGGAACATTACTAACATCACATAAAGGCTTTACTAATAGGTTTTATGCATCACTAACATCACAAAAAGCTTCATGAATTTTACTATCACACTACGCATTACAAGCATATTTAAAGTGCTTTATGAATTTTACTAATAGACTTTTACTCTCTAAAGTGCATTCATCCAAGGCCTTTCTAAGGCTTCATGAATTTTATCATCACACTACGCATTACAAGCAAATTCCCATCAAAGCACACATATGCTTATAATCAAACTAAATGCATAGATTCAATACAATACCGTACCATTTTCATAAACAACAGAACAACCCCCTAACACACTTTGAAGTTTCAACTCACTACAAGCTCAACTCATAACATTCATTAATCTCCCCCATTAACTTCAATATTTGGCCAAGTATAATTTAACAACTATCAATTTTTCAACTCAAATCATAAACAACACATATCAATACATAGTGTGTAAACTTGAATCACCATCAAAATGACAAAAACAACTTCCCCATTAACACTATAAGATTTGGAACAAGTTATTGAAACACTAATATTGCCTCTCGTCCCTTTGTCCATAATTTTCTTGATATCAAATGATGAATGATGTGGTTCAAAAATCTAAATGCCGAATTCTTTTCATATTCACACATCTTTTTAGCTGAACTTTTTATGGATTTAAAAATGTGCTAAATTTTCAAAACACCCCCTAAATATATGGCTATTTTGCCATAAAATCCATCTCAACTCTCTCATGTCCATTAATTTCTCGCCAAACAAACAAGCGGCACCTCTTCAGGATCACATACAAAGTTCCCGCAGCTTCGGCGCCGCGGCGCTGCACAAACTCCCATAAACATCAATTTTTAGGGTTTTACATGCACAAAGACTCCAAGACTTTATTATAAATACACAAGCTCGTCCAAAACCCTAGAGATGAGACTAATACACAACACAAAGATACAAAATACATATTTTAGAGAGATCTAAGAAGGAGGATTGAAGAGCGACAATAGGAGACGAAGGCGACGACGTCCGAAGAGGAAGAGATTCAATTATGGTTTTATCATCTAGTTTTCTTTCTTTAAACTCTAATGATATCCATTATGTTCATGACCCTATTGTCATTATTTTTATCTGTAGTCATGAACTAACTCCATTATTCTATATGATTATGTAACTAATGCTTGAACCTATGCATTGATTGCCAATTTGAGTTTTATGAAATTATAATTCAGTTTATTTATATTCTCTCGCGTTTAATGCTTCTTGTTTGTTGGCAAAAAATTGAGATGATGAATGTTTAGAATCTATCGCTCGGGAGAGATGGATTTTGAATAGGATCTAGAGAATATAACTTAGGAATTTTATAGAGTTCGGGAGAATCTATAGTTCATTTGAAGTCGTTAGGAAAGAATCACAAAGCGTAATGAGTTATTGATTACTAGATTTTTTTAGGGATATCGATGTCTGTACTTGATAATCTTTTCACTATTGCTCGGGGAGAGAGTGAAATACTTTAAGATTTTTGACTTATAAACAATGCAACTGAATAAGATTTGAATGACATGAAAAATACATAGGGGATAGCTAGGTGAAATCAGACTCTAGAATCTCCCTCGTATTAGTTTCTCATACTTAAATATTTTCATATCTTATTTATTTAGTTTAATCTTAATTAATTATTTTCTAAATAAAATTAGGTTAACTAATTATAGTACTTAGTGTGAGTTGAACATAATCCCTGTGGGTTTGGTACTCTTCACTCATCTTTACTAAAACTTGACACCGTACACTTGAGGTACGATATAAAATATCGCAAAACGTTTTTGGCGCCGTTGCCAGTGATTGTTGGTTTAATTCACATTAATACTATCACTAAGTAACCTTAGCTTTAATTTAGAATTTATTTTTTTTATTTAGGGTTTATTTTTGTTTTGCATCTAATTTTTTTTTTATTTTGTTCTTTATTTGAATTTATTTTTTCTATCTTTCTGTGCTTCAGTGAATGCGAAAATCCACAAGTCTCGACTCGCTCATGTTTGATCCTGAAATAGAAAGAACATCGAGGAGACTAAGGAAAGAAAGGAAAATTGAAAAGGAAGCAATGGCGGCTGAAAACAAAGAGAACAATTCATGCCAGGTGGCAATCAGAGATCACTTCAAGCCGGTCATAGATGATAATTACTCTGGGATTGCGCATCCGCCAATCAATGCTAACAATGTTGAGCTGAAACCTTCATTAATCAACATAGTGTAGAAGAATCAGTGTGAGGGTTCAGCAGTAGAGGACCCCAACATGCATTTGGGGATATTCCTGGAGATGGCCGACGCCATAAAGATGAATGTCGTGACTAAATAGGCTATCAAGCTACGTTTATTCTCATTCTCTTTAAGGGATAAAGCGTGATATTGGCTTCAATCAATAAAGATGGGGAGTATCATGGCAGGATGTGGCCACGAAATTTGTTGAGAGGTTATTTCCACCAGCTAAATCAGCTCAACTGAGGGCAGAAATTAGCATATTTAAGCAGCTGGAGACAAAGAATCTATATGAAGCATGAGAGCGCTTTAAGGATCTACTCCGAAGATGCCCACAACATGATTATGTAGACTGTGTACATATTCAGTTGTTATATAATGGACTGAATGGTTCGAATAGGACTGTGGTTGATGCAGCAGCTGTTGGAGCTCTATTCAAGAAGTCAGCTGAGGATGCCTACAATATGTTAGAATAAATGGCCATTAAGCACTTCCAATGGCCAAGTGAACGCACTACGGTGACCAAGGTGGCTGGCATACATGAAGTGGATCCTCTCGTGGCACTTACAACTCAGATTTCAACCATATCGTCTCATGTAGCAGCCCTAATAAATCCACGAGTACAACCATCTATTAAATCTGTGACGGTTGTAAATATATTGTTATTGGAAGGAGACTCGAGCTTTGAGAAAGTCCAATATGTGAACAATCGGAACTTCAACAACTATAGAGGCAATCTTGTGCCTAACTATTATCATCCGAATTTGTCATTTGCTAATACAGAGAATGTCTTGCAACCTTTTTATGGCTTCAATAATCAAAGAACTGAGCAGAAAACTTCTTTATAAGACCTCATGAGTACGTTTGTAGCTACAACATCAGACATGTTTGAGAAGAATGAGTCGAGGTTGAACAACATTGAAACATATATGGGCAATATAGGGGCAACAATGAAATCTTTAGAAGTGCAAATTGGGCTGCTTGTTTCTTCCATGGCCAATCAATAGAAATGGGTGTTTCCTAATAATACTGAAGTCAACCCCAAAGAGCAGAGTCAAGCCATATCCATTGGGAGTGGAAAAGAGATTAAGGACACCCCTCGGGACTTAGGCAGTAAAGAAAAAGAAGCGATATTTCAAGAGGAAACAGTAACGGAGGAAGAGAACAAATGTGAGTTGAAAATGAGAGTTCAAGATGAAGAAGTCAACTTCAGTGTCTTCAGAGCCATGCCGAGTCCTCAAGGTGGTGTAGAATGTCATAGGGTAGATATAGTAGAGAAGAGAGTTGCAAAAACGCTGGGTGAATCAGTATTTCGGCAACCTACGAGCATAATGCAGCCATGCATAAAAGATGATTCTCCGCAGCTAGACTTGAAACCACTCCCAAAGCGCCGCAAAAATATGAAAAGAAGGGTTAGTCTCACTTGAAGATGATCTTTGGAAGGCTAAAAAGAAGGTCGAGCCAATTTTTCCAGATATACAATCCAAAATCAGTAGACCTTGGAGGACCATCCATGGATAAACTGCCACAACCTGCCATACTATCTTTTTCATGTCAGAACAATTGGTGGATATCAAAGAAGAAAACACATGAGACTACCCGGTCCGCTATATTAAAGCCACCATGACCATTTGGGTGGTTGAGTCTGGCTGAAGACGTTAAATTTAACGCTAGCGGGGCGGCAACCATTGCATTTACAATTGTTTATTTTTATTTTTATTTTTATTTAATTTACTTTATTTTATTGTGTGCTATTGTTTATTTATTAGTTTGCATGTTATTTATGCAGGTAGCATGAAACACACAAAGCCCGCGCAACCAAAATCTGACCAGCAGAAGCCTGATCAACTCCATGCAGGGTAATGTTATTATTTAATCTTATTTCTTTATGTTTATCTTACATTGAGGATAATGCAAGTTTTAAGTTTGGGGGTGTGTGCATGTAGTGATAATTCCTGCTATTTAATATATATATATATATATATATATATATATATTTATTGTTTTCTTGTTTTTATTTTTAGTCGTAGATAGTAAAACATAAGTCTAACGATGAATTTTGTTTGCTTTAGGATGAAATCTTAGAAATGATAAGTTCCCAATTGATTTTTATCTGCTGCCTTAAATATATGATCTAGGTTAGACTCGTAAGCACTTAACAATATGTTTTCAACAGTAAGAACTTAAGTAGTTGACAAAGTGATTAATTGAAGAAATTATTTGCCGATGAATGACCATTTGCTTAGATGTCTATCTCAATATGCTAGTGTTATGATGTATGGTATGGTTCAAAAACAAAAGAATAAAAAAAATTGAAAAAAAAAATTGAAAAGAAAGAGTTAAACCACCTATAACTGATAAGCGTGAAGCTACCTATGGGCGATAGACCCGGCCGGCGGTTCGGTTTCGGTTCGGAACCGAATCGAACCGGCCGGTTTCCGGTTCCACAAGTGTGGAACCGGAACCTTGAACCGAATCGAAACCGACCGGTTCGGTTCCGGTTCCGGTTCGGTTCCAAACCTTTTTTTTAAAAAAAAAAATTTGAAAATTAATTAAAATAAATGAGATTAATTTTATAAATAAATAAAATTATTACATTGAAGAGCTTGAGCTTAAATTTTTAAGAATTTAAGTTGCCTACGTATCCTTCAAGGGTGAGAGGAATCAAAGCTCACGTAGTTCCATTACAATTTTAAGACATATCCCTTTTCTAAATTTCAATTTTACAATTATCAATCATCATTATCAGTTGATCCTTCGGCTCCGGTTCCGCTTGCACTTGTTGTTGCACTTGCAGATGCATTATCAAACAAATCTTCAAAATCATCAGGGGCATCTTCTTGTTGTCTCAGATCAGCTCAAGTCCAATCATCCACACAATCTATTGCTTCTAGAGTGCTTGGATGTAATGAAGATCGCCTAGCTTCCAATATATTGCCTCCCAAGCTGAAGGTTTGCTCAACCGCAACGGTGGAAATAGGTGCTGCCAATATCTCTTTAGCAATGATTGATAAAACAAGATATATATTTTGATGTCGGTTCCACCATTCAAGGATTTTAAAATTTTTACTAACTAAACTTTCAGTAGAAAACTCGAAATTTGTAGATAAATAATTATCTAATTCGGGGTTATTAGTTGTCGTATCCCTAGCTTTTTTATTTCGTTGTAATAACCAACGATCTCTTGCGCTAAGTCTTGTTTGAATTACCGGTTCGCTATTACTAGATTCACCTAATGTTCCTAAGTTATATCTTACAATATAATCATTAAATAAATCAATTAAATCATTTCTTAATTTCGTCATTATTCTTGTAATATCAATTTCAACTAATATTCCTAAATAACCATAGTAAGCTTGTAAAGCACCATTCAAACCTTCTAATTTAAATCTAGGATCAAAAACAGCAGCAATAAGATAAAGTAAAGGAATTTCTCTAAAATAATGCAACCATTTTACCTTCATAGCAGTAATGGCTTCGAACAAAACATAATCATTAGGATCGCTACTTTCAGCTTGTTCATCCAAATTACCAACAATATTCAAACTTTCAAGAACAAATAAATGTGATGTAGGATAATAAACACCGCTAAAAATTAAAGTAGCGTCATTAAAAACTTTTAAAATATCTAAAAAAATTTCACAAATATCTCATTGACTAGGATAAAGTGTGATATTTTGAACATGTTGAGAAAAAAAAACTACATAATGCATCTTTGTATTGAAATGCTTGACATAAAAGAAAATAAGTTGAATTCCAACGTGTTGGAACATCTCTTAAAAATTTAATCGGTTTAATACCATTTATTTTACAAAACTTCGTCCATTCTCTCCTAACTTGAGAATATGACCAAATACAGTTAAGTACCGTTTTAATTGGATCAAGGAAAGGTGATAATAATTTTAGACCGTCTTGAACACATAAGTTAAGGACATGACATGTACAACGAATATGAAAAAATTGACCCCCTAAATTTGGTTGACATAAGGATTTTAAATCATTGATGGATGCAGTATTTGCAGATGCATTATCAAATTCAATTGTTAAATTTTGTGCAGTAAACCATATTCATCAAAAATTACCTTCATCATTCTATAAATATTATGTGCAGTATGTTGGTCATCAAAAACTCTAAATGCAATAAGTCGTTTTTGCATGGTAAATGATGCATCAATCCAATGACAAGTCACACCCATGTATGAGTATATTTGCCAATGGTCACTCCAAATATCAGAACATATAGAAATACAACCTTTCATCTCTTTAAATATTTCATTTAAAATAATTTTACCATCTTTATATAATTTAAAAATATGACGTTTTGTTGTGTTTCGAGTCATTCTACATGCAGAAGGGTTTAAAGCATTATGCACGTAATTAGTAAAATGAAGTTTTTCACCAAAGCTTAAAGAAAGATGTGTCGTACAAGTTAATTTCGCAAATTCTTCTCTATTTTTTGCATCAGAATATTTAAATAAATCTACAGCACTCGTACCTCTACTAGATGATGCGTACCTGGTCATTTGAGTTTGCGTCGTATCAATGCCAAGTTCAACCGGATGATGTTTTTCCATGTGCTTGATCATATTGCCGTATCCACCAGAAAATTTATAGGTAACCCCACAATAGGTGCAAATTGCCCGTTGTGTATCATCTTATAGGCGTTCCAAATGAAAATGAATTTTGAAAATATCCGAGGACCGAGCCTTAACTTCTTTTCTCCGTGATTGTGCGTCGACACTAGGGCCGCTCTCTTGGGTTGGCATATTTGACATTATATTCTCAGATGAGCTTGCCAATTTTCGTTTGAGAAATTAGGAAGAAAAATAAGAAAATTGAATAATTGCGATTTGCGAATGATAACAAATTAACAACTAATTGAATTGAGATTGAGAATAAGATTATAAGAGAATTGTATTGAATTGAGATTGAGAATAAGAGAATTATAGAAAATGAGAGAGTTGAGAATTTGGTGTGTTGAAATAATGAAAAATGAATCATATTTATAGAGTTTTAGATTATTTTTTTTTCATATTTGGGCAGGGAGCCGTTGGGGAGGGTTCATGTTGGAACCGTTGAACTGGTGGAACCGTACGGTTCCACCGGTTTCGACCGGTTCGAGTTGGGGTCGAACCCCAACCGAACCGGTCGGCCACGATTCCGGTTCCGGAACCGGAACCTTCCGATTCCAACCGGTTCAGTTCCGGTTCTGAACCGGAATCGTGGTCGGGTCTAATGGGCGAGTGTTAGGACCACCATAAGGAGAAATGTTACCTTACAGCATAGGTGTGTTGAAAAAAATGAAAATAAAAGAAGGAAAATAAGAAAATAAAATCATATCATACTGAACACAGAAAGGAAAATACAGAGTACTTTTGAGATATATAGGTTGGTTTGACCCATCGGATCTCAATTTTTGAGACAAAATCATTGAGTTAGCTTACTTAGGAGTCGAGCTGTGAATGAATATTTACACACACACACTGTGAGTCTGGCTTAGATGATTTATTCTAGAACTTAGATTTGAGTTGCATTGCGTACTTTGAAGTTTCTCTGATTTTATTGACAAGTATTCTTTGAGGACAATATTATGTATAACTATCGGGACTATTTTCTTTGCTATTATTATTTTTATATTTTTGCATGATTGTGTGAATGACGTTTGTGGGTGTCATCGATGTAAGCCCTTACGAGACTATAACTCGTCCATTAGGGTCGCCTATGGGTTTAAAGGCTTGTTGCATATGCTAAATGCAATCGTGATCCCTTCGAAAGTGGCCTACTTAACTTAGATATTTTAATTATTTATTTTAATTTATTTTTATTTTTTCTTTTGCTCGGGACTATCAAAATCTTAAGTTTGGGGGTATTTGATAAGTGCAGTTTATACCCACTTATTCCGACATTCTTAGCTTATTATTTTGTTAGATTCTGTTTCATTCAATGTATTTGTAGTTTATTTTATGTTTTATTTGTAGGAAGCATTAGGACATGGATCTTGGGGCGAATTGACTTGTTTTGGAACCTTACGGACACATCGGAAGCACACAGGAAGAGCGAAAAACGTAGAAATCAGCACGCCAGAAAAGTGACTGGCGCCGCGGCGCCCAACTTCTGGTGCCGCGGTGCCTCTTCAGGATCACATACAAAGTTCCCGCAGCTTTGGCACCGATGCCGTGGCGCTGCGCAGAGTCCAATAAACATCAATTTTTAGGATTTTACATGCACAAAGACTCCAAGACTTTATTAAATACACAAGCTCATCCAAAACCCTAGAGAGGAGGCTAATACACAACACAAATACAAAAAATACATATTTTAGAGAGATCCAAGTAGGAGGATTGAATAGCGACATTAGGAGATGAATGCGGTGACGTCAGAAGAGGAAGAGATTCAATTTGGGTTTTATCATCTAGTTTTCTTTCTTTAAACTCTAATGATGTCCATTATATGACCATATTGTCATTGTTTTTATCTTTAGTCATGAACTAACTCCATTATTCTAGAGGATGAGGTAACTAATGCTTGAACCTATGCATTAATTGCCAATTTGAGTTTTATGAAATTATAATTCAGTTTATTAATATTCTCTTGCGTTTAATGCTTCTTGTTTGTTGGCCACAAATTGAGATGATGAATGTTTAGAATCTATCACTCGGGAGAGAGGGATTTTGAATAGGATCTAGAGAATATAACTTAGGAATTTTATAGAGTTCAGGAGAATCTATAGTTCCTTTGAAGTCATTAACAAAGAATCACAAAGCGTAATGAGTTATTGATTACTAGATTTTATAGGGATATCGAAGTCTGTACTTGATAATCCTTTCACTATTGCTCGGGAGAAGAAGTGGAATACTTTAGGATTCTTGACTTATAAATAATGAAACTGAATAAGTATTGAATGACATGACAAATACATATGGGATAGCTAGGTGAAATCAGACTCTATAATCTCTCTCGTATTAGTTTCTCCTACTTAAATATTTTCATATCTTATTTATTTAGTTTAATCTTAATTAATTATTTTCTAAATAAAGTTAGGTTTTCTAATTATAGTACTTAGTGTGAGTTGAACACAATCTCTGTGGGTTCGTTACTCTTCACTCATCTTTACTAAAACTTGACACTGTACACTTCCGGTACGATATAAAATATCGCAACACATGGCTGAATGCAATCAAGATTCTAGATTTCTAGTAATTTTCTCTACAATCTCATATTGCTGGTGAGATAGTGAAGAATGATCATAAGGTTGAATGAGCAAATAAAACTCAAATTCTCCATCCTAAAAAGATGAAAACAGCTCAGATCTTAACTGCCTTGCTGTTCAGGTTCGGCCAAGAGAAGAAACACTTACCAGAATCGGAGAGAGAGAAGAGAAGAAAGCACGCAGAAACATAGAGTGAGGGAGAAGGGAAACCGATTTGGGGATTTTAATAACCCTCTGGCGTCGTACTTGTTTAATTTTAGCGTCAAAATTTTCGATGATAAAACGTAGGCGGTTATTAAAAAATTAGGGCAATTTTCTGGTTTTTTTTTACCTTTTAGCGTAGAAATTATAATCGACGCTAAAATAACTTTTAGCGTCGCAACTTTGTAATCGACTCTAAAGGTTTACACTTAGCGTCGATTACAGGTTCGACACTAAATGTTAATAATAATAATAATAATAATAATAATAATAATAATAATAATAATAATAATAATAATAATAATAAAAACTACCCATCATCGTCAGCATGAAATTTAATATCTCCATATAATAATAATTAATCATCCATTAATCAACCAACAACACATAATACATAATACATATACATATACTAACTAGATTGGTCACTATTATCTTCGGCATTTGAGGATTCCTGAAAGGACTCGAACTCATCTTCATCTTTGAACTCATCTTCATTTGCTATTTCCACACTAACTTGAGAATGGAGAATTATCTCAATATTTTTAGTATTTTCTCGAGTTAACGTGATATTTTCAGTAACTTGTATATTTGGCAAATGAAATATCTGTTCAGGAACTTCAAAATCGTTAGAAACTTATGCTTCATCCGAAATTATGATATTGCATTTCTCCTGCGTGTCCCAAATTCCCATATGTTGTAACTTTTTTACCACCATCCATCTATTTCCTAGATTTGGATTAGACATATACATCACAGACTGTGCATGGGTACAAAAAATATATGGATCATTCTTATACCAATAATGTTAAACATTAATTAATGTCAGATAATTATTAAATTGAATTCTCCTCTTTCTGGTATTTGTGTCAAACCACTTGCATTCGAATAACACTGTACGTCATCGGGGTTGTTTATCAACTTAGTGACTGATTGCAATACTCCATAGAAGTCAACAATATCAGAACCGTATTCTCCTGGTACTTCCATAATTCTAGGTTATATGTGAAACATCTCGCTGCTCAGTGTGGAATCGAACTTCATTCACAATGCATCCACTGTATTCGTAAGCCTGCTTTTGAGGCCCATATGCCAATGCAACTAACGAAGATGACTGGTCCAATTGACCATTTTACACTTGGTTATTTATCTAACACATGATAATATTTGTGTGTTAATATAACAAACTTGAAATATTTACTGTTATGATAAAAATAAATAGTCAATGTTAGAGCTTACAGATGCCTCAAATCATTTGAGGAATTATTTTTTTGTGTCTTCCATCAATGTTGTGGTAACTTCCATATTATAGCATGGTAATATGTTGCCTACTAAAAATAAATTACGTAAATGTAAGATAATAAAAATATATTTATGCACATATAACACTTACATTAAGTATGATTGCATTTTGTCGCAATTACTCAATATAAACCAATGCGCACGTTAAGCTTCCTCCATTGTTAGCAATTTGACACCTAATGATCTAAACGATATGCAATTTTGACGGAACACTGTGATAAAATGCTGATTACTTTAATCTTCATTACAGTTTCTTGACCGACGATTAAAATGAGTTTCAATATTCTGCATGTATATCGAATAAAATATTATTGCCTCACTAATTAGGACCGCCTCTACTATTGATCTTTCAGGCCGCGCTTTGTTTCTCACATATTGTTTGTAATATCCAAAAGCCTTGCAGTTATTACATAAAATTTCATGATTAATAATTTTAACGCAAAATCAAAATTAAAATTTAAAATTTAAAATTTAATATTACCTCTCAATGGGGTACATCCATCTATGATGGACAAGACCTCCCCTCATAGCTTCGGATGGAAAATACACGGGCAGGTGTACCATTACATCAAAAAAAAATGAGTGGCAATATTCGCTCCAGCTTGCATAGGATGATCACGATTCCTTACTCAAGTTCATCAATAACAGATGTGGTTAATGTTCTTTGACATAATTGTTTAAAGAAGCCACATAGATCAAGTGCGACGTCGCATACGACATATAAGGTCGAATGCCAACAAGAAGAAGAATCTCAAGAAGCACATGACAGTCGTCACTGTTTAACCCAGTTATCGTATCATCCATGACCCAATGTCCAATATTCGATGCATAATCATCAGGAAATTTCACCATTTTCAGCCAATCATAAAATTATTTTCTCTCTAATTGAGTTAGCATGTGGCTTAATAAGACCTCGAAGAGTAGCCTGTAAATACAATTGATTGCGAATTCTAAGATTTTGTAGGTCCAATCTAGCATTTACAATGTCTTTCGTCTTACCCAGAATGTTGAACAGTGTGCCCAATAAACTCTCGCATATGTTTTTTTTTCTATATGCATTAAATCCAAATTATGTCGTAGACTCAGACTCCCCCAATACTCTAACTCAAACAAAATACACTTTCCCATCCGATTCAACTCTTCAGATTGACGTTTTCGATTTTTATCTCTATTATTAGGATGTTTCCCTTTTGTGTTGTCTCTGAGATGTTGATGTTGGCAAAGTATGTAAAATCCAGACAATGGACTTGGCATATTCTAAGGTTCTGGTTGACCGTTGAATAATTTATTTCTCTGCCAAGGATGACTCAACTCAATAAATTTCATGTGTCATGATTAAATTGGAGACTATAAAAATTGAAGATGATGATGATATTAAAAGAGTATTTTGAAGGAGAATGGTATATTTAAGGTTATAAATAAGAAATAAAATTGGTATTTGTACTGCATGTTGAAGTGTTGAGAAACGCTTATGTGAAGATGGTAAGGTTGGTGTTGAGGTTGCATGTTCGATTTATACAGTGAAAAGTTATTACGGGCACTGGAATTGGCCTAGGGTCACAATGTTTGTACCTCAGCGTCGCGCCGCGTATTGAAGAGACACTCTCTGCCTCAACCCAAATGTGTGGACGTCGCAATGCCAATGGACCAGCGTCGTGACACGCAACACACATGAACTCTCTATCTCGGTCTGATTTGGTTGGTGTCGCAACACCCATGATTTACATCGCGACGCATTGTATGAAACCTAGTGAACATCGCGACGCGCACCTATTTCTTGAAAAGCGTGACCTTTCCAGAATCAGTGTCAACATGACCGTATGGACTTCGCGACGCGCACGTAGGGCTTTGCGACTCGTGGAAAATTTTCCAAAATTAATATTAGTCATTCTAGATTCATTTTAGGAGGTTAGGAACCACCCTGTGGGTTTTATATCAAAGCATATATATGCATTATGTCAAGTTACAAGCGAAATTCATGACTTATATACTAATCAAGTTTATCAATTATAGATCATCGCAGGAACAGTTCCCTTTAGCGAGTACAATAATGCCAGCTGGACTCCAAATCTGTGAGTGGATATTTTTCTATTAATTGGGAGTATTTATTTCAGAATTTTAATTATATTTTCAGATTACAATTTTTATAGATCTTGATTTGATTAATTTATACTTAAAATTGTTGATTTCAAGTGAGTTCAAAATTATGATTTAAGATTTTGATAAAGCTTGGTTTCATATTAATGTTTTGATTATGAAAATGATTTCAAATGTATGATTTTATGATTTTAGAGGCATGAGGGAAAACACACCTCAGATGTAACTCGATACAAATATGGAATTGACGGACATCAGTAACCAATCCGGATATAAATGTGTGCACACGGGATACAGGACTAGAGATGACAGATGCCTCTAGATCCTGAGTATTGGGTTAGTGGGATAACGATGCCCCTAGACCCAGATTTTCAGAGACAAATTGGTGGCACTAATAGCACCAATGTTTACTGGTTTAGTGGTTTAGGGACGACAAGACGTAATGCCCCAAGACCACGGGATTATGTACAGGATGCCAGATGATATTTCTAATGATGATACATATGATTTCTCAAATTTATATCTCAATTTTATAGAAATGGAAGTATTCAGATAAAAAAATAGTTTTCAGAAAATACAGCTTTCTCAATTTGTTTTTGTTTTTGTTTTAGAACCATGGATTTTCATAAAGTATTTCAATTCGATTTTAAACCGTTCACTCATTAGGTCGTTCAAACGATCTAACCCCCCACTCCCAGGATTTTTTTTACAGGTAAACCCGAAGGGCGAGCTCGAAAGGATGGATACTGGTGGCAGTCATTTGGGTGTTGAGTCCACCAGGTCGAGTCCAGAAGTTAGCATAGTCAGCGTCAAGTAATAGTTGCATAACATACATTGTATAGTATCAGTCTTTGAGTGTTTCCAGTATCAAAATTGTAATGTAACGTACTAATGAGTACAATTGTATTGGGAACTTGAGATGCATTTCTATGATTATTGAGTTGGGCAATGGACCCGATACGTGAGCTTATATTTTTAATGAGTTTAATAGTATTGATCACAGTTAGATGGTCAAAGGCTCAGGGGGATGAGATGTTCTATTCCCTGTCGGTAGCATCTCCAGTTAAGAGATGTTACAAAGATGATATCGGAGCATGGTCTAGGGAGTCAGCGACTGCAGTGGGTAGAGTGTTGGGGTTTTGTATACGTTGTATTTCTGGGATGCTTATATGTAAGGCACTACCTCTCCAGTATCCGTTCCTCGAGTACATCCTTAAGTCATATGGACTGGTTAGTAAGTTTTCCCAAGCTATTCGAATATTCTTCCTTATGAAAGCAACAATACACTCTATCCAAGTTGAGAATTTTCCTATAGTTATCCTAATTTATTACCAGGAGCATAGCCGAGTTATGAGACTAGATAGTAAGTTTTGAGAATATTCACTCAATGGGGTGGGAAGAGAAATCTATGAGATAAGTGAAAAGGTGATGAATTGATATTTAAAGTGACCAGAGATAGTAAGAGGTAGTGATACATGATTAGATAATAAGAAAAAAAATGCCAGAACTTAAAGGGATAAGAGGAATATAGTAAGCCTGTGCGAGAATAAAATATCAAGTAGACCTACGTAAGGTTATTTTCCTCATCGTAAGATTTATTCCTTCCTCAAAAAAAAATTCTTTCAAACGGATATAATAGACTTTGAATACCTCATATCGATAGCACGTTTCCTGAATCACGAAAGATAGCCAGAAAGATAAAAGGATGCAAGAAACTTGTTTCAGTTATGGAAGTTCCCAAATGACTCGAAACACCAAAGAGGGCATATAGATTCTAGACATCCAAAACCATGCTTATAAACAGATAAAATGAATGACAATTAGTTGCCTCAACCAAGAGACCCGACATAGATACGGCCTTAGGCTACCCAGATCCTCACCACCCAGTGGTACCAGTTAAGAAAACTATCATAATGGAGTCCATTTCGTATCTGACTTATATGAACAATAGGCTCTACCAGAACATAGAATACCAGAACCAGCACTGCGATGTGTATTGAGATGTAGAAGCTTGTCCCATTTTTTGCCAATCTAGATAAGGATAACCTTAAAGGAGCTCAATAATGATATGTCTTAAGAAAGAAAGAGGAAACATTGAAATATAGATCATCCAGAAAAGATGCAGAGAAGTTTCTGGAATTAGAAAGAAAAGAAAGAACCTGATACAAGATTATATGGACAAGTGTGTAGAATCGGTAAAAAGCTATAAACTAGACCAATGTTAGTAGGAATTCACATAAATCTACAAGGATAGAGCCATGAGATTGAGGATATTCAAGAGTTACCTAGAGTACCATTACAAATAAGAAGACTAAATGGTATGGTTGTAGCCTATAACATGAGAACATAATAGAGATCTAGAAAGTAACTCCTAAAAGTGAACCACCATTAATCTTGACAGCACGGTTTGGAGCTAAGAGATAGGCTATGGACAAATGATATGGAAGATACTAAGGAAGTATAATACATATGGTAACGATAGATGACATAACTTAAGGATAGTAATGCAAATGGAGATCTTAGAACAATTGATAAAAGTTATGGAACCCTGAAATTAGGAAGTCGATGCAGACTCCAGCAGGACAAATGATAAATCTTTTTCTAGTGCCTCTACTATAGCAAGTGTGTAGACAACTAACTAGATTATCATTTAAGCTTGGGTAACTAACATTAATTTGCATCATCAGATCCCTAGGGAAGATATATAGATACCCTCCAACCTTGATACCAACAAAGAATTGAACAAGTAAGGGAAATTGTTATAAATTCTCTAAATATTAAGTTTGGATGAAGGAGGGTCATGTCCCTTGGGTGGTGCCCTATGGGAAGGGTACAAACATATAGGGATATGTCCTCCAATTTAGAAGAACATACTTCTAGGCTCCAAATAGTGAGTGGAGGGGGTATAACCCTTAGGAGAGTTGCACCCCAAACCAAATGGTGCCCTTCCGGCACCCTTCCATTGACCAGCGTAAACACACACGTATAACGCAAGCGTACGTATCGTTCAAGTAGTATAAAAAATATCGATCCCACGAGGACTTAATACCTAAGCTATTAATTTTATGAGGTCAAATGATTACTAGTATCTAACAGGTTGTTTGATTGATTTGAAATGGCGACGATTCTAAATTTAAAGACAAGTAAATAAAATTGTTCGAAAGTAAGTTTTAAGAAAATTCAATATTAAAAACTATCTAGGGTTGTGAATCTTTTCAATATTATTTAAGATGAAGTGGTTATCCTATAGCTGGGTAATATATTGATTTATTAACCTGGAACACTAAATTATGTGAAAGCCTCTGTCGATGGTCAGACACAAATACCCAGTTTAACCCAATTGAACCATATGTCTATGTCAACCAAATTATCTGGATTCATTAAGTTTAAGTTCCAATTATGGCTACCCCCGCCCGACAGGTATATGTCTATCCTGTAAGGAAATCTATTAAAGGGTTATCTATCCTCAAGGAAGATCGTGGGCTATTGAGTCTAAGGTCTCAAACTTAAAATCCCTATGTCTAGTTCATTTTAAGTTTACCTAATCAATTTTATTAATGGCCAGTTAATGAAAAACATTAAGATTAAGACTCAATAAATAAATCTTTATATTACCCAAACTATAATCTAACCCTTATAAACCGGTGATATTGAAATTCATCACAACCCTAGATAACTAACTTAGTTATGACACATGGTTAGGGCTAGTAAAAACTTAAAAGTAAAAGCCATAAAGTAAAAATGCGAAATAGTAAATGCGGTAAAGTAAATACTGAAAAGTAAATAACAATAAAATAAAATGCTAAGGTAAAATGAATTACTTTTACTATTTACTATTTTAAATATCTCCCATAAAATAATATATAAACTTGTGATAATATTACCAACCAGCCATAAAAGCGGTAACCTGATTAATTCAAATTAAGTCCGACCAGCCATAAAGACGGTATGATTTGTCCATGAACCTTCCATATAGGCGGTAAGAAAATTTAATTATCAACCAGCCATATAGGCGGTATCATTGATTAGTCAGGTTTAAACCAATTTAAATTTAATAACCAACCGACCAATATGGCGGTATCCTTATTAAGTCAAATTTTAAATAGTAAATATATTATGTTAAGAGAGATTAATCTAAATAGTAACAGTAAAAAAATTACCTTTCACCTTAGCAAGGAGAAGTTACCTCATCATGGTTGAATAGTAAAACTGAAACAGTAAAAACAAGATAAATTACTATTACTATTACAAAAAGTAATTACTATTACATAATGTAATTAATTACAAAACTTAAATTAAAAGAAATTAGAGAGAGAAACTCCATATTTACATCAAAGAAAGGAGAGAGAATGGTGCAACTAAAACTGAAATCTCGAGCTCAATTTATAGACAATTTTTGCGTCCAGCGTCGCGACGCTGAAGTGCTTGGCGTCGCGACGCCAGAATGCATTTTCAGTCAACGCGGCTTTTGACCACGCGCATTGTCGGCAGAATCTGGTGATGACACGTGTCACGCGGTAAAGGTGGTGCAATGAGAAGACGACACGTGGCAGACGGTGATTGGCTGAGCTTTCGGTCTAATGAACATCTGACACGTGGCACGCGTTTAGGATTGGTCCAATTAGAGATTAACACGTGGCAGCATGTGATTCGCCGGTGATTCGGTCCAATGAAAACTCGACACGTGGCGCGCACTTGCTTTGGTCCAATGAGATTTCTACACGTGTCAGACGGCGCATTTTAGCTGATCTTCTGTGATGATGACACGTGGCACGGCACACGTTAGCAAGGTCGACGCACGTTAGCAAGTCCAATTTCTCAGATTCTGACTCGTGTCCCTCAGCGCACGTTAGCATGGTCGGTGCACTTTAGGCTTCGCGACGCGTAGGGTCCTGGCGTCGCGACGCGGATAAATTACCAAAATGCCCATTTTCCCAATTTTCACTGTTTTGCTCCAAATCACCTCCAGAATGTCCTGAAATTTTATTTATCTACAAAATAACACAAAACACATTAAAATATTCACAAAGCTCAAGAAACTATACAAAATATTAGGTTAAATGAGTGGGAAATAGTGATAGATTTACCACTCATCATCCATGCCTTTATATAGTAGCCTTATGTACATTATATGAATCTGAATTTGATAAGTCGTGAGTCACATCATATTATTTTTTGGAGTCAAGAGAGAGATTCCTGTAAATATCCTAGACATGCCAATGATCTCTAAACATTGATTCAAGTGTGAATATTAAAGTAAGTTGCGGAAAATACTTACAATGAACGGATGAGAAATTCGAAACTTTCTTTGTATGTTGGAAACTCCAAGCTTTGAATATGAATTCCAAACTCAAGGGTGAGTTTCCCTATCACCTTGATCAACTCTAGATGTGCTAGCAAGAAGGAAAAATTGAAGCAAAAGTTTTGTGTTATCTTGTTTCAAAAATAAAAAGCAAATGTTATGTTTTCAAAAAACAAAACTTGTTCAAGAAGCTTTGGTTGTGTGAAAAGTTGCATTAAATGCATCCAACTATTTCCATCACACTTGTGACAAGTTGATGTAAGTTAGTGGGTCCTACCACTTTGAATTCAAAATTCAAGTTGGCTTACACAACACACTTTGGGCTCAGGTTCGTTTAATCCGATTAAATGAATTTTTCGTTGCGACGTAATTAAATCCAATTTAATTAAATAATAATACCTAGCAAAATTATTACGAAAGTCGCTTACGAATTAATTCCAAATTAATTTGTTCGCCCGAATTAAAATTCAATTTTAATTCCGCACTAAAATCCAATTTTAATTAATGTATCCAATATATTAATTAATCGATTAATTCCAAATTAATCGCGTTCTCTCTTCTAAGCGAATTTAATCCCAGATAAATTCTTGCTGTAATTTATCCTAGATTAATTTTCTCTCTTTCATAATTAATCCCAGATTAATTTTGTTCGAGTCAAATGTCATCGGTGAATCTTTGGGAAGCGACCCAAGAGATCTCTGGATATGTTGGCAGTAAATACGGTCATCAGACTATCCGAACATGTGCATACCCTGTACCACGTTCTTACCGATTTACAAGACATGGTTGGCTTCTAGCAAAGCACTGTGTCTACCCAATTCTCCATAAATATTCAACGAGGAATATATAATCTGTATCAGGCATAATATACTATGTATTGCGTAATACGATCCAGTATCAGATGTCACATGCTAGGCCTAGGGCTGAAATTGTGTCTGCCCCGTACGAAACATATATCGGATCACTAGCAACTAGTCTCTGTAATCAAATAATCATGACTTAGTCATACTATCTTGATAGCTGCAGCATTTAAGAGTACTAGTTGTGTATCCTGCGTGATCATCATCTCCATTTGACTGAAGTGATACTTTCATCTTGACATCACACCCAATACACTACGATTCTCAGTAAACCCAGAAGAGGCGTTCACAAAACCTGTTAAAGCTTTGGACGACCAAAACCAAAGTATACTAATTGTCGCAAGTATTAGCGATGCAAGTCTCAGGTTAAGACCACATACACCTACCCTGATTCGGATTCCTATAGACACATAGTCATAATACCAATGGGACTCCGAGGGGTCTATCCAGAGCGAAGCTTTTCCCGGTCCAATGGCTAACAGAACCTCCTATCACACTTGCATAAGTATCCAATACTTAAATATATGAGAACTATGTCGTTAAGCTTCCATAACGCGCACAAGTGGAATACTAGTCTATTCCGCATTATCGATGTCCAGTCTCAATAATACTACGACTATGGATATTTAATGATTAAACCATTCGTGGATTAATATTGTCTCATATCTTATTAATCTGGAACTAATCATAAGGACTTTTATCATTTATACATATCTAAATAATCCAATTATAAAATGATAAAATAGTAATTTCCTTTGTCACATAGTTAATTTGTACAAAAACACCATGTCTTTTATGATATGAGTCATAATTGTCCAACAATCTCCCACTTGGGTCATAGCCAATCACTCAAGTATCTAACACCTGAACTATGTACATGTCGCTCAAACTTTTACTGAGAGATAGCTTTCGTCAAGGGATCTGTATGTTGTCATCTGAGGCGATCTTTTCGATCTTCACATCGCCACGATGTATGATCTCATAAATCAGATGGAAACATCGAAGTACATGCTTGGATCGTTGATGAGACCGCGGTTCCTTAGCCTGCGCTATAGCCCCGTTATTTTCACAATACAAAGGAACGGGCTCGGTTGCTAACGAACTACTCCTTATCAAATTAGGAATTTATTGATCCAAACTGCTTCTTTTGCTGCCTCAGCCGCAGTGATATATTCCGCTTTTGTTGTTGAATCGGCAACAGTCTCTTGCTTGGAAGATTTCCAGCTCACTGCTCCATTGTTCAAACAAAATATGTACCCTGATTGCGACTTTGAGTCGTCTTTATCGGTTTGGAAACTTGCATCGGTGAACCCAGTCACCTTAAGTTCTACATCTCCATAAATTAAGAAAGCATCATTAGTTCGTCTAAGATACTTAAGGATGTTCTTAACATCAATCCAGTGACCATCACCTGGATCAGCCTGATAGTGACTATAGATGCTCAAAGCATATGAGACATCATGTCGCGTACATGTTTGTCAATGTACGAGTTCTCGGAGAGTGCCTCTCCCAAGTTTTTATTTGTAGTATGGGAATGTCATTGCTAAGAAGCAATGCATCATCAATATATAGGACAATGAATGCCAGTGCACTCCCACTAACCTTCTTATATACACAAGAATCATCTTTGTTTTTAATGAAACCATATTCTAATATGATCTCATCAAAATGTTGGTTCCAAGAATGCTATGTTTGCTTCAATCCATAAATGGATTGACTTAACTTGCAAACCTTGTTTGCATGTTTTGGCACGATAAAATCGTCAGGCTATTGCATATAAACATCATCCAAAAGGTTTCCGTTAAGGAAAGCAGTTTTGACGTCCATCTGCCATATTTCGTAATCGAAATATGTAGCAATCGCAAGTATTATCCGAATGGATTTAATCATGGCAACAGGTGAAAAAGTTTCGTCTTAATCGACACCATGTCGTTGACGATACCCTTTCGCTACAAGCCTAGCTTTGTACGTTTGTATGTTGCCATCCATGTCTGTCTTCTTCTTGAAGACCCATTTACAACCAATCGGCTTAACGCCTTCTGGTGCATCAACCAGTGTCCAAACTTAGTTGGTATACATGGAATCCATTTCGGACTTCATGGACTCTTGCCATAAAGCGGAGTCGATACCTTGTATCACTTCCTCATACGTGACCGGTTCATTATCCTCAATAAGATTAATATCTACATGAGGTGAGATCAGAAATCCATACCTCTCAGGTTATTTTCTGACTCTCTCCGACCTTCGCGGTTCTTGTGTATTAGAAGATTGTGGTACAGTCTCATCCCTGATGAACTGTTTGTGTTCCGTAAGGGAGTCTCTGCCAGGAAAAGTATTACTCCGATTTTCATCGAGTTCTACTTTCCTCCCACTTACCACTGTATTTATGAATTTCTTTTTGAGGAAAACTGCATGGAGAGCAACAAATAATTTTTTTTTCTCTTGTGGGTTGTGGAAATAATATCATTTTGTTTCCCTAGGATAACCAATTACAAATAGGCACTTATCCGATTTGGGTTCTAGTTTGGTATCATCCAAAAGTTTAACATATGCCCAGCATCCCCAAATCTTCAGGAATGAGAAACCCGATTTCTTTTCTGTCCATATTTCATATGGAGTCTGTCCAACAGACTTTGACGAAACCTTATTCAAAATAAGTATTGCACTGCTCAATGCGTATCCCAGAAGGAAATTTGTAGCTCAGTGCGACTCATCATTGGCCTTACCATGTCCAACAAAGTTCGGTTTCTCCGTTCGGACACACCGTTCAAATGAGGTGTTCCGGGAGGAGTCCACTGCGAAAGAATATCATATTATTTTAAGTAATCAAGAAACCCATTGCTCAAGTATTCTCCATCACGGTCCAATCGCAATGTTTTAATATTTTTGCCGGTCCGTTTTTCTACTTCGTGTCGAAACTCTTTAAATTTCTCAAAAGTTTCTGACTTGTGTTTCATAAGATACATATAACCATAACGGGATGCAACATCCGTAAAGGTTATGAAGTATTCATATCCATCTCTAGCCTAGCTAGACATAGGCTCACATACATCACTATGAACGAGGGCTAACAGCTCGGTGGCACGTACACATTTACCGCTAAAAGGTGTTTTAGATATTTTGCCTAATAAACAAGATTCGCAGACGTCATATGAATTAAGATC
Organism: Zanthoxylum bungeanum; assembly: GCA_019454045.1. Lineage (NCBI taxonomy): Eukaryota > Viridiplantae > Streptophyta > Magnoliopsida > Sapindales > Rutaceae > Zanthoxylum > Zanthoxylum bungeanum. The sequence goes on from SKCR01019290.1 coordinate 37,221, forward strand.
AAATCCGTCTAAGTATCCATTCTTCCAAAAAGTGGATATACGAGTTTTGTTAATGCGTCCCAGATGACAATGCCACAAATAGGTCTCATTGGAATTACTCAATTTGAGCCATTTGTTTGTCATGTTATATGTTTGAGATTTTTTTATATTCAAAATATAAAGACTATTATTAACATCTTTTGTACATATCAAAATGTCATCTTTATATACAAAACACCCAGTGTTCCAGAATACAAAGGTATACCTGCATCGGGTTAAACTAGATACAGAGATGGTGTTCCTAGTCAAACTAGGTACAAAATATCAGTCACCTAATATAATTACATGCCCCAATGGCAGATACAAAACATAGGTCCCAACGGCCAAAACAGCGACTCTCGTCCTGTTTCCGACTCGTAGTTCGATCTCTCTTGAAGCCAGTCTCTTTCTAATCTGCAGATCATGCACATTAGTACATATGTAAGTACCACTTCCAGTATCAAAAATCCAATTTTTTAAAACCAGTAGTGTACATGTTTATAATAAACATACCTGAAGTCGGAGCCTTGCCTGTCTTCACTTCCTTCAACTCCGCCTTGTACTCACGGTATTCACGCTTCCAGTGACCCTGTTTGCCACAATGTAGGCAGACTTCTTGGGATATGTCCTTAGTTTTCCCAGAAAACTGTGATGATTTAGCCTTGCACTTATTCTTTTCCTTCTTCACACCCCCAAAAGCCTTCAGCCAAGCCTTGGCCTTCTGGGATGTCGAAGTAAGATGCGTTTCGCGCTTCTTTCCCTTCAGAAGCTATGGCTCTGCTTCTTTCAGCATCGCCATTAACTCTCGAAGAGTTTTCTCTTGGTTCATCATGTTGTAGTTCATGATGAACCCGCCCCATTTATTAGGAAGAGACTGTAAGATTAAATCTATGGAAGTTTTGGCCTCGAAGGTTATGCCCAGCTGACCTAGTTGTTCGATGTCAGCAATCATCTACGACACATGGTGCTCGACAGATATACCCTCTGACATACGAGAGCGAAAAAACTTCTTTTACAATTAATACTTCTGAGATCTAAGGTTAGATTTGTGAAGGTCCTTCAATTTCAACATCATGTTATAGGGATCCAATCCCTTGTTTTGATGACGGAATTGATGAGTCATTGCAGCAAGCATGACAGATTGAGCAGTTGAGTTGTCATCACTATGAGTCTTCCAAAGCTCAAGCTCATTTGGCTGCTCAACTCCGGGCTTAGATCCGAGAGGTTTCTCTATAACATAGAGTAACTTCTCAGCCCCCAGGACTATCCTGAGGTTCATCACCCAATCTGGAAAATTGGAGCCGTTAAAGACATTATCACCCATGACGATGTCCCTAATGCTAATCTTTCCAACCATCTCGATTGCAATAGTCCAACTATCCAATCAACGATATCACGTACAATCAAATGTAATGATTACTATAGTCCAACTATATAGCCAACTACAAATGAAGTCATAAGAGTACAGTCCAACTGTTCAATGAAAATAATAAAATATTAGTCCAACTAATATAAATATATAACGACGAAAATAATAAAGCGCGTATTTAGCAAGTATTAAAGGAAATTACAAATTAATATTGGCCTCCCACTATTTTTTGGCGAGCCTCTAACCCTCTGTTGAGTACTCGGGAAACCCAGTTTCCTAGTGGACTAGGATCCCGTTAAATAACACACAACCTTGACTTTGGCCAACAAGCTGTATGAAACTTAACTAGGTATATCTCTAAGATCAATTGGATCTGATCCAATTCCTAGATCCGGTAGGTGGACCTCCAAGTCCAAGAAATATATCCAATATATATTTCCTAAACTTTTCCTCTGAACCAAATAAGCCTTGGCTTTGGCTCAACAAGCTTAATGATTCCAGTTAAGCGTAACCCATTGACAGCGGGAAAGCTTCGTAATCCACGTCGATGAACAAGAAGTGACATTGACTTTGGCCAACAAGTCACAACTGCCCAAGACATGCGATATATAACAAAGCCTTTGTGGTTCAAACACATCCGCGATGGACAATGATCTTGACTTTGGCCAACAAATCAAAGTCAATCTTAGATCTTGAGAAAGAACCACTCAATGGAAGGAAAAATGCTTAATATTAAAGTGAGGGTTTTTCGCGTAAATTGACATCCATTTATTATCTTTGATTAGGTCTCATCATACACCCTTAAACATGCATTCTAAAAGCATAATAAGGCATGAATAAATTAATAATGATATGCAGATGGATATATAACACAATTTGTTCATAGAACAAATCTCTCTATTTCCTTTCTCTCGCTAGCAATTTACATACTTCTACCCAATTACATAATACATTAAAGAAACCTAATTTACATTGAGGGGAATTAGTGAGAAGAGAAATAAAATGAGATAATGAGGTGAAAGGCTGGACACGCAGGTCCAATTTAAATAAATTCCAAATTTACAATAAATTCCAAAATTGCCCCCACCCTTCTAATATCCATCTGATATACATTATTCATACAAATACATCCAAGTATTCACACAAAGCATGTTGTCAATCAATCTAATCCAATTAATTAATCTTTGATTAATGACCATCCAATGTTCATACAACGATTTGATTTGCGCGAGTCTAACTCATTTAAGAATAAATACTCAAAATAAGTAGTCTTGAATTATATCAAACTACAATTTTAAATCCAATTTAAATTGTATCCAATACTAATTCTAATTTAATTCCAAATTAAATAATTACATTTATTTATGTGCCTTAAAGACTTGGATTCCAAATCCAATCTAAATGGGTCTCAAAAGCCCAATTAGCATCGAATGCCTATTTAATTAAAGTCCAATGGGCTTTCAATTAATTCTTTAAGCGTGGGCTTTGGCCATTATGGATCCAATCCAATAGCCAAGGCCCAATTAGGAATCACCCTTTGCCAAAAAATCAATTTTGGCCCATTAGGCCCAATTAAATTTTAAAATGCCCAAAAGTCATATATGAACTTTATGGAAATAGTTTTAGGCCTAATTGGATCCAAACCAATTGTCCAAAACCAAACTTGGCCCAACCAAGCCTATTAGCCCAAATATAACAAATTAGCCCAATCCAATTTTAAAGACTAATTTATATTAACATAATATTCCAAATATCACATTAATTTTAATTAAAGTGTAATTAACACAATTAATCAAATTAATCATGCTTAATTCTCAAATTCATGTCCAACACAAAATTGAGGGAAAACCAACTCATTCCAACATGCTTAATCTCACGACAATGGGCAAAATAATATCCAATTTTGATTTCAATCTAATTAAATCAACAATCAATATTCTTTTGATGCCATAAACTCATCCAATAGTCTAAATTCAAAAAATCACCATGGGAACTACTAAGGTATAGGTTCGGCCATATCAAGGAATTTGGGGAAAAATTAATCTAATCAATTTTCTCAAATCCAATCATGCATAACTTTAAGTTATCATAATCTAAGCATAACCAAACAATCAATTTGGAAAAATCATGCTCCAAGCAAAAATACCCAAATTAAAGTATATAAACCCTAGATTTTAAATCAAGTTTAGGTGGCTCTGATACCATTGTAAGTGTCCTAGACATTCCAAGGATCTCTAAACATTGATTCAAGTGTGAATATTAAAGTAAGTTCTGGAAAATACTTACAATGAACGGATGAGATATTAGAAACTTTCTTTGTATGTTGGAAGCTTCAAGCTTTGAATATGAATTCCAAACTCAATGGTGAGTTTCCCTATCACCTTGATCAACTCTAGATGTGCTAGCAAGAAGGAAAAATTGAAGCAAAATTTTCCCTTTGAGTAGATAAGCTAACGGCCAAGCCAAGAGGAAAGAGAGAAAAAAAAGTTTTGTGTTATCTTATTTCAAAAACAAAAAGCAAGTGTTAAGTTTTCAAAAAACAAAACTTGTTCAAGAAGCTTTGGTTGTGTGAAAAGTTGCATTAAATGCATCCAACAACTTCCATCACACTTGTGATAAGTTGATGTAAGTTAGTGGGTCCCACCACTTTGAATTCAAAATTCAAGTTGGCTTACACAACACACTTTGGGCTCGGGTTCGTTTAATCCGATTAAATGAATTTTCCGTTGCGACGCAATTAAATCCAATTTAATTAAATAATAATGCCTAGCAAAATTATTACGAAATTCGCTTACGAATTAATTCCAAATTAATTCGTTCGCCCGAATTAAAATCCAATTTCAATTAATATATCCAATATATTATTTAATCGATTAATTCCAAATTAATCGCGTTCTCTCTTCTAATCAAATTTAATCCCAGATAAATTCTTGCTGTAATTAATCCTAGATTAATTTTCTCTCTCTCATAATTAATCCCAGATTAATTATGTTTGAGTCAAATATCATCGGTGAATCTTTGGGAAGCGACCCAAGAGATCTCTGGATATGTTGACAGTAAATACGGTCATTAGACTATCTGAACACGTGCGTGCCCCGTACCATGTTCTTATCGATTTACAAGAGATGGTTGGCTTCTAGCAAAGCACCGTGCCTACCCAATTCTCCAGAAATATTCAACGAGGAATATATAATCGGTATCAGGCATTGTATACTATGTATTGCGTAATACGATCCCATATCAGATGTCACATGTTAGGCCTAGGGCTGGAATTGTGTCTGCCCCGTATGAAGCATATATCGGATCATTAGCAACTAGTCTCTGTAATCGGATAATCATGACTTAGTCATACTATCTCGATAGCTGCAGCATTTAAGAGTACTAGTTCTGTATCATGCGTGATCATCATATCCATATGACTGAAGTGATACTTCCATCTTGACATCACACTCAATACACTATGATTCTCAGTAAACCCAGAAGATGCGTTCACATAACCTGTTAAAGCTCTGGATGACCAAAACCAAAGTATACTGATTGTCGCAAGTATTAGCAATGCAAGTCTCAGGTTAAGACCACATACACCTACACTGATTCGGATTCTCATAGACACATAGTCATAATACCAATGGGACTCCGAGGGGTCTATCCAGAGCGAAGCTGTTCCCGGTCCAACGGCTAACAGAACCTTCTATTACACTTACATATGTATCCAATACTTAAATATATGAGAACTATGTCGTTAAGCTTCCATAACGCGCACAAGTGTAATACTAGTCTATTCCGCATTATCGATGTCCAGTCTCGATAATACTACGACTATGGATATTTAATGATTAAACAGTTTGTGGATTAATATAGTCTCATATCTTATTAATTTGGAACTAATCATAAGGACTTTTATCATTTATACATATCTAAGTAATCCAATTACAAAATGATAAAATAGCAATTTCCTTTGTCACATAATTAATTTATACAAAAACACCATTTATTTTACAAATAGTGATGCTATGGGTCATAATTGTCCAACAATTCCACCATTTTCCTAGTTCAAGATCTTGTTAAGCAGTGCCCCTTGAACAAGAGGAATCCAAGTTATCATGGGAGGACGTTAGCCATAAAATTCGTAGAGCACCGATGCGGGGCTAATAAGTTCTTAAGGACAGAGGAAACTCGACTTGGACCACTAATTTCGTTACTGTCCAGGTTTTTCTTATTCTTAAAGTTCTAGGGTTATGGTATGTTATTTTCCATGATTGTTGTTCTTGTTTTGATTTGTTTGATGCATGTATTTTGTTTAATGACACTTAATTCCCCAACAATATTAAGAACTTATTAAAATTAGTGTTGTTAGATGAAAAATTCGGATGTTTTAATAAGAAATTTTCTGGAAAAAGTATTATGTGCATGAAAAATACGCAAGGGCGTTCGAACGCCCGACGAACGCGTATGCCAAAATTTGATTTTTCGTAAGAACATTCGAACACGTATTCAAACGCAACTCGAACGCAATTCCTCTGCCTAAGAACGTTCAAACGCGTCTTCAAACGTATCATGAACGTAAACCCACTCGAACATTTCGTTTGAGCGCGTTCTCGAATGTTACACGAATGTGAACTCTCTGGAACACTTCGTTCGAACACGTTTACAAACACTACACGAATGTGAACTCTCTGGAACACTTCGTTTGAATGCGTTTACAAATGCTACACGAGCGTTCACACACTGGACAGTTTCGTTCGAACGAAGAAATGAATGCGACATTAACGAGATAGTCCTGAAATTGCTTCTAAATTGAAATAGACTTAGATTAATTCATATTGTCATAATATTAACTTAGGAAATCATATATTGTAGTACAATAAACTTGGTAGTATAGATTATATATTATTAGGGTGTTCAATTATCACAAGCATACACATAGTGATAATGTTGAAATTTAATTGTGTGTTGCATACTTGGTTGAGAATTAAAAGTGTAATCTTACACAAGTAATTTCATCCAATTTTGATTGACTTATACACATATACACATTTATACATACACATTGTATTGTGAAATTACAAGTGTGATACTAAGTTTGAATTCCTAAAAGATTCTTTTGAGGAAGTGTTTAAATGATATTCTGTCAAAAAGGCGATAAGAGCCTAAGTGGTCAGGGAGTGGTCATGGATTTAAGTGGTTACTCCGGACCTCCTCGTCCTCTGGGAATATTCCTTTATTTACCTATCATAAGAAACCTTAGTCGTAAATTCAAGGACTTATGTTTGTTGGTAATACTGTCCAATATAACAACGAGTGGATATTTGGTATATCACTTGAACAAGATCATTTGTTTATCGTTGTCTAAATTGTCATTTGTAGACTTATTGATCGTTGTTGATTTTTCCAATTACATATGGCTAGCGGAAACATCTCAATATCGGTGGCTAATAGAGAAAAACCAGAAAATTTTGGTGGAGTAAACTTTAAACAGTGGAAGAGCAAAATGTTGTTCTACCTGACAACTCTCCAGTTGGCTAAATACCTCAAAGATCCTCTGGTTCCTGTGGAGGGAGAAACGGAAACAGCCAAGCAACTGCGAGAAGAAACATGGTCGTCTAGCGACTTCTTTTGCAAGAACTACCTTTTGGGAGGACTTGACAATACCATGTACAATGTGTATCAAGACATGATTTCTACGAAGATTCTCTGGGAAAATCTCAAGAAGAAATACAAAACCGAGGATGTAGGGCAAAAAAAAGTTTGTTGTGGGTAGGTTCATGGACTACAAAATGGTAGATTCAAGAACGGTAATGTCTCAGTTGGGTGAACTGCAATTGATCATTCATGAAATATTGGATGAAGGGATGAAACTCTGTGAGACGTTTCAAGTTGCCACCATCATTGAAAAGTTTCCTCCATCATGGAAAGACTTCAGGAGCTATCTGAAACACAAAAAGAAGCAGATGAGCCTTGAAGACCTTGGAGTTCAATTGAGGATCGAAGAGAACAATAGGAAGTCTGAGAAGGCTAGCTACAAGACTATGGAGTCTAAGGCCAACATCGTCTAGGGTGTAAAGGGTAGCAAAAAGAGAAAGAACAGTGGAGCTCACAGAGGGCCTTTTCAAGGATATTCGGAAGATCTTGGTCCTGAGCTCTCTCATTAGCAAGAATGGCTTTAAGATTGTATTTATTTTTGACAAGTTTGTATTGACCAAAAATGATATGTATGTAGGAAAATGATATCTCACGGAGGGCCTTTTCAAGTTCAATGTAATGACTGTCAATCGACACAGTGCTAATAGTAAAGCTACATCTTCTGCTTATATTATTGAGTCACAAAATATATGGCATGGGAGGTTAGGACATGTTAATTATGATACGATGCGTAAATTAATTAACATGGACCTTATACCTAAAGTTGCAATTGATAACCAACATAAATGTGAGGCATGTGTTGAAGCAAAAATGCATAGAACATCATTTAATTCCATAGAACGAAGTACTGAACCTTTGGAACTTGTATACATTGATGTGTGTGATATGAATATTGTGCAAACAAGAGGTGATAAAAAATATTTTGTCACTTTTATCGATGATAGCACAAGATTTTGTTATGTGTATTTGTTGGGGAGCAAATATGAAGCTATTAAGAGCTTTGTACACTATAAGAACGAAGTTGAAAATCAACTTGGCAAGAAAATCAGGAGTGATAGAGGTGGTGAATACGTGTCACCATTTGGTGAATATTGTTCCAATCATGGAATTATTCACGAGACTACTGCTCCTTTTTCACCTCAACAAAATGGGATTTCTGAACGCAAAAACCGAACGTTGAAGGAAATGATGAACGCCATGTTGACAATTTCTGGTTTACCCCAGAACTTGTGAGGGGAAGTCTTGCTTTCTGCAAACTACGTTCTGAACAAGCTACCTCACATAAGATTTGACAAGACACCGTATGAGTTGTGGAAAGGTCACGTACCTTCCTACAAATATATGAAAGTGTGGGAGTGTCTTGGTAAAGTAATGGTTCCTAAACCTAAGAAGGTTATAATAGTACCCAAAACTATTGATTGTATATTCATTGGATATGCTTACAACAATAGTGCGTATCGATTCTTGGTACACAAGTCTAAAATTCCTGACATCAATCCGAATATGATAATTGAGTCAAGGAATGCGACATTTTTTTAAGAGAAATTTCCTTATGAGGAAAGACAAAGAACATAGTCTTTCAAAAGAACTATTGATACTGTCAAAGACAGTGATCAGGTTGACCAAGAGTCAGACCAATGTAAAAATATTGAGACAATCGAACCTAGACGTAGCAAAAGAGCTAGAACGTCTAAGTCGTTTGGTCCCGATTTTCTGACATACTTGTTAGAAAATGAGCTTCAAAGCTATAAAGAAGCATGTCTTCGTCGGAGGCACCTTTGTGGAAGGAGACTATCAACATTGAGATTGATTCCATCCTACAGAACCATACAATCAACAGTTTTGGGTACTATTATAACCTTCTTAGGTTTAGGAACCATTACTTTACCAAGACACTCTCACACTTTCAGATACCTCAAAACTCTTTCTATGACTTTCCAGTGGTTATGTCTTTGATTGCTCATATATATACTAAGCATGTTCACATCTTGAGCGATATTAGGTCGTGTGTAATTCGTGAGATACATCAGACTTCTAATGATTCTCGAATACTCCAATTGCGATATGCTTGAGCCAGTATTCTTAGATAGATGAGAGAAACTTCAAAATATGGGATGCTTTATGTGAGATATCCTGCTGTTCTAGAGGGATACAATTATGCTAACTGGATATCTGATACAGTGGATTACAAATCTACGAGTGGATTTATTTTCACACTTGGTAGTGCAGATGTGTCATTGAAATCCTCGAGGCAAATATGTATTGCCTGGTATACTATGGAATCAGAGTTCATAGCATTAGACAAAATAGCGGAAGAAGCGGAATGGCTTCGAAATTTCCTGGAGGATATTCCAAGTTAGCCCAAACAGTTGCCAGCAATAAGCATACATTGTGATAGTCAATCGACTATTGGGAGAGCCCAAAATACAATGTATAATAGTAAGTCTCGACACATATGTCAGAGACATAATACCATACGTCAACTGCTCTCAAGTGGCGTAATATTGATCGATTATGTCAAGTCGAAGGAAAACCTAGCGGATCCACTTACTAAAGGTTTACCTAGAGAGCAAGTTGAGAAGTCATCGAGTAGAATGGGCTTGAAGCCTATAAATTATGAATTGTCATTGCGGAAATACAACCTAGCTGACTGGAATCCTAAGATCTAGGTTCAAAATGGACAATTGAAATTTTATGCAATTCAAAACAAGCACTGTAGAGTTTTATATTCTTTCCCATTTCGATAATGACGCAAAATGTTTTCTGTCAAGGTTAGGATAAGCTAAGGCTTTTAATGATCATTATATTAAAAGATGAGTCCTAATGGGGGTAAAGGCAGATTACCTCTTTATAGTAGATCACCTATTTCAAGTAATAAGTGAGGTCGCTTCCATGGGATTTTACAGGCTGACTTCCCTAAAGTACTTGATGAATCCAGGACCGATGTTCATGGCCGAAATGAACACAACCGTAGAATAGGAAATGGTCAAAGTAAAGCTGTGTGTTGGCAATTATCTTGGTTTACAGCAATGGCAGAATAGTTCAAGACTATGGGTCTCTGGTTTTCCAAGTAAATCTGATTGTCATACAATAAGAAATGTTCAAGACGAAAGCTACCTATTTCGATGCAGCTCTACTTCATGAAAACTCTCTCAAGTGTCTGCATGAATATTAGGAGAATTGTGGGGGATTGTTGTAAATTCTCTAAATATTAAGTTTGGATGAATGATGGGTCATGTCCCTTGGGTGGTGCCCTATGGGAAGGGTACAAACATGTAGGGACATGTCCTCCAAATTAGAAGAACATACTTCTAGGCTCCAAATAGTGCATGGAATAGGTATAACCCTTAGGAGGGTTGCACCCCAAACCAAAGGTTGCCCTTACAGCACCTTTCCATGCCTTTATATAGTAGCCTTTATGTACATTCTATGAATCCAAATTTGATAAGTCGTGAGTCACATCATATTGTTTTTTGGAGTCAAGAGAGAGATTCCACCATTGTCCTAGTTCAAAATCTTGTTAAGGAGTGCCCCTTGAACAATAGGAATCCAAGTTATCATGGGATGACGTTAGCCAAAAAATCCGTAGAGTACCGAGGTGGGGCTAATAAGTTTTTAAGGACAGAGGAAACTCGACTTGGACCACTAATTTCGTCATTGTCCAGGTTTTTCTTATTCTTAAAGTTCTAGGGTTTATGGTATGTTATTTTCCATGATTGTTGTTCTGGTTTTGATTTGTTTGATGCATGTATTTCGTTTAATAACACTTAATTCCCCAACAATCTTAAGAACTTATTAAAATTAGTGTTGTTAGATGAAAAATTTGCATGTTTTAATAAAAAAATTTCTGGAAAAAGTATTATATGCATGAAAAATACGCAAGGGCGTTCGAACGCTCGACGAACGCGTAGGCCAAAATTTGATTTTTCGTAAGAACATTCAAACGCGTATTCAAATGTAACTCGAACGCAAGTCCTCTGCCTAAGAACGTTTGAACGCATCTTCAAACGCATCACGAACGTAAACCCACTGGAACATTTCGTTCGAGTGTGTTCTCGAACGTTACACGAACATGAACTCTCTGGAACACTTCGTTCGAACGCGTTTACGAACACTACACGAACGTGAACTCTCTGTAAAACTTCGTTCGAACGCGTTTATAAATGCTACATGAGCGTGCACACACTGGACAGTTTCGTTCGAACGAAGAAACGAATGTGACACTAACGAGATAGTCCTGAAATTGCTTCTAAATTGAAATAGACTTAGAATAATTCATATTGTCATAATATTAACTTGAGAAATCATATATTGTAGTACAATAAACTTGGTAGTATAGATTATATTATTATTAGGGTGTTCAATTATCACAAGCATACACATAGTGATAATGTTGAAATTTAATTGTGTGTTGCATACTTGGTTGAGAATTAAAAGTGTAATCTTACACAAGTAATTCCATCCAATTTTGATTGACTTATACACATATACACATTTATAAATACACATTGTATTGTGAAATTAGAAGTGTAATACTAAGTTTGAATTCCTAAGAGATTCTTTTGAGGAAGTGTTTAAAGGATATTCTGTCAAAAAGGCGATAAGAGCCTAAGTGGTCAGAGAGTGGTCATGGATTTAAGTGGTTACTCCGGACCTCCTCGTCCTCTGGGAATATTCCTTTATTTACCTATCATAAGAAACCTTAGTCGTAAATTCAAGGACTTATGTTTGTTGGTAATATTGTCCAATATAACAACGAGTGGATACTTGGTATATCACTTGAACAAGATCATTTGTTTATCGTTGTCTAAATTGTCATTTGTAGACTTATTGATCGCTGTTGATTTTTCCAATTACATATGGCTAGCGGAAACATCTCAATACCGGTGGCTAATGGAGAAAAACCAGAAAATTTTGGTGGAGTAAACTTTAAACAGTGGAAGAGCAAAATTGTTGTTCTACCTGACAACTCTCCAGTTGGCTAAATACCTCAAAGATCCTCTGGGTCATGTGGAGGGAGAAATGGAAACAGCCAAGCAACTGCGGGAAGAAACATGGTCGTCTAGCGACTTCTTTTGCAAGAACTACCTTTTGGGAGGACTTGACAATACCATGTACAATGTGTATCAAGGCATGATTTCTACGAAGATTCTCTGGGAAAATCTCAAGAAGAAATACAAAACCGAGGATGTAGGGCAAAAAAAGTTTGTTGTGGGTAGGTTCATGGACTACAAAATGGTAGATTCAAGAACGGTAATGTCTCAGTTGGGTGAACTGCAATTGATCATTCATGAAATATTGGATGAAGGGATGAAACTCTGTGAGACGTTTCAAGTTGCCACCATCATTGAAAAGTTACCTCCATCATGGAAGGACTTCAGGAACTATCTGAAACATAAAAAGAAGAAGATGAGCCTTGAAGACCTTGGAGTTCGATTGAGGATCGAAGAGGACAACAGGAAGTCCGAGAAGTCCAGCTACAAGACTATGAAGTATAAGGCCAACATCGTCGAGGGTGTAAATGGTGGCAAAAAGAGAAATAACAGTGGAGCTGATTCTTCCAAAGCTAACAAGAAGTTCAATGGGAAGTTCTACAACTGTGGAAAAATCGGTCATATGGCAAAGGACTGCAGAAACATGAAGTCTCGGGACAAGGGCATGAAAAAGAAAAATGAGGCCCATGTAACTAAAGATTAGCAGCTGACTGATGAGATCTCAGAGATGAACCTCTCAACAGTGGTAACTGAAGCCGACTTGGTTGGGAATCCGAGAGAATGGTAGGTAGACATTGTGGCTACTCGTCATATATTTGTAAATAGTAATATATTTTTCTCGTATCAGAAGGTCGATGGTGGTGATTATCTGACAATGGGAAACTCGTCTACCTCTAGAGTGGTTGGACAAGGCACAATGGTTTTGAAGATGACCTCTGGAAATGAGCTTACATTGAAGAATATTTTGCATGTTCCTAATATTCGGAAGAACTTGGTCTTGGTCTCTCTCCTTAGCAAGAATGGCTTTAAGATTATATTTGTTTCTGACAAGTTTGTATTGACCAAAAATGATGTGTATGTAGGAAAATGATACCTCACGGAGGGCCTTTTCAAGTTCAATGTAATGACTGTCAATCGACACAGTGCTAATAATAAAGCTACATCTTCTGCTTATATTATTGAGTCATAAAATGTATGGCATGGGAGGTTAGGACATGTTAATTATGATACGATGCTTAAATTAATTAACATGGACCTTAGACCTAAAGTTGCAATTGATAACCAACATAAATGTGAGGCATGTGTTGAAGCAAAAATGCATAGAACATCATTTCATTCCATAGAACGAAGTTCTGAACCTTTGGAACTTGTACACACTGATGTGTGTGATATGAATATTGTGCAAACAAGAGGCGGTAAAAAGTATTTTGTCACTTTTATCGATGATAGCATAAAATTATGTTATGTGTATTTGCTGAGGAGCAAAGATGAGGCTATTATTTTCCATGATTTTTTTCTGGTTTTGATTTGTTTGATGCATATATTTCGTTTAATGAAACTTAATTCCCCAACAGAAAGTACCCAACATGATAGGCGGATTACGAGACAACAAAATAGTTAAATCAAGAAATCTTAGAGAATTTATACCAGAATTGTAATATGATAATATGTTGTAAGGAACAAAAGATTTGAATTTACGGTAAACCAGGTTAAGTTTAAAGTAATAACCTTATGCATTATGAGAAGCATGGCCTTAAGGTGGGTAAAAGTTCAAAAATGGGTAAAGAAGTCAAATAAAGTGATTCTCAAGATATAGGGTATTCGATTTACAAAGAGTTTTCATTATATCAGTATAAATGAATTAGATAAATAGTAACACTGAACCAAAATATCAGTAATAATATCTCAATCTATTGAAGATGATAAACCTTTCAGGAAAGTAATGGCATGAAAGTGTAACGACTGGAGATCGCTACTACTGTTGAGTCATTAACTGTAGTACTGTTACATCACGGAATTAGCGCTGTGTAATATAATTTATGTTCAAGCATATTTATTCATGGAACGACTTCAGGGATAAACGAGTGATTCTTTGAAACTCCGATGCGAAATTTTACGATATTCCACTACGGATTACCCATAATATTTGGGCTGTAAATTTCTCATAAGAACTCTGATTCCTATGAATTTTATATCTTCGGAAATCTGAGATCTAGATCTACGACTTTTGCGTTGAACATTTTTCCAAATTCGAACCAGAAATAGGTCAAAAATGCAAGTCTAAAATTCAGATGAATAGTAATTTCGTACCAAAATGGAAAAATCTAAAACTTTCTCTATTATTCTACATTCTTCCACATTATTCTTAATATCACTTAAGTCCTACTATATAAGAGGGATACTATTCAATGTTTAAGGAATTTGAAATAAAGAAAGAAATAAATAAAGGGGGAGACGTGAGGAGAAGAAGAAAGGAAGAAGAAGAAGAAGAAGAAGAAGAAGAAGAATGAGAAGAAGAAGAAGAAGGAAGATAGAAGCAACCATGGAGGATGAAGAATATCCAACAAAATAAGGTAAAAGACTTGACCCATGGACTTAATTTTTAATTTGTAGAACTATGATGATAGAATAGGGGTGTTGGGATGACTATTAAGTGTAGGTGATTGAGATGTTATGATGATTGAGATGATAATTGTGTGATTAACCATATGGATTGGAAGTTGTTAAATTTTGGGTTTAATCATATGGAAGTATATGAATAGATTAAAAGTTGCTTGTTGATGAAATGATGATTTGGTTTGTGTGGAATTGGATGTTATGGTGTTTTGAATAATGATTTTGGTATGGGAATGATTAGGGTTCTGCATTGTGTAAATGGAAATTGAAGAAGAAAGAGGCAGAAAGACAAGAAGAAAATGGATGCACAATTTAGGACATTTCACGTCGCGACGCGCAAGGGGCTGCGTCGCGACGCACGACACAAAATTTTTCAGAATTAGTTTTAAACCATCAGTTCCACCCTAGCGTATAAGAGGCCACACTTAGGGTCTCATAACAGTTCGTATGTCTATCCTACATCAAAATATGATCATGATAAGCCTTGTAGCTAAAACGTATTGATATAATAGTAAGCATAGTTAAGTTTCGAAACTCATAGACTAATCAAGTTTTCGATCATAGATTATTCACAAGAACCGCAAATTTCCTTCAACAAGGGATCCAGTGCTAGCCATATTTCAAAACAGTGAGTGGAAACCTCTTTCTTCAAGTTGATTTTGTTTATTGATTTATTTGTTCTTTATAAATTGAGAATTACTTTTTTCAGCACATAGGGCGTTAGCCATGATTTATTTACAGTTGTTTTCAGATAATAGTGATTTAGAAAAGAAATGTTTTTCAAACTTGAGTTTTATTTTTCGAGGCATAGAGGAAAAACCCACTCCAGTATATAACTTATATAGAGATGGAATTGACGGATGGAGGATATATACACATGTAGAGGACAGAGGGGACGGTGATACGTAATGCCCTCTCATCCTAGTTCAGGGCTAGGGGGACGGCGATACGTAACGCCCCTAGACCCTAGTTTCAGAGCTTGGGTGGTAGCATAGATCCGCACCCCCATTTCTAGTTTAGTGGCTTGGGGGACAAAAATACGTAACGCCCCAAGACCACTAGTTTCAGAGACAGTAGTGGCATGCTTTGAGGGACGGCGATACATAATGCCATAAAGTCATGGATTTACATTGCTGGCTACAGTTAGGCGTATGAGGGGACGGTGATACGTAACGCTATCATATGTCAAAGTTTTCAGACACAGAACAGTAACAGTTTTCAGACTTTCAGAAAACAGTTTTCAGAACTCAGATTTTAGAAATAGTTTTCTGAAACCAACGCTTTAAAAGCAGTTTTCAGAAAAATAAGTTGATAAAAGAGATTTCAGATGGAGGTTTTTTTTAGAAAAGAGTTTTCATATGAAGTTATTTCTGAACATTTTATTTTAGAACCAAAAGCTTTTATTCATTTTTTTAAGTTTTGCTTCCACTCACTTAGATCATATAGCTATTAAACCCCCCCCCCCCCCCAATTTCTATGGTTACAGGTAAACTCAGAGGACGGGCTCGGGAGGACGGATACTGATGCAGTCATTAGGGTTGGAGTTCACCAGCCTAAGTCAGAGAGTAAGAGTCCAGTTGGAGTTAGTCAGAGACAAACAAAAGTCATGTATTAGTATTTTTGTTATGTGTAGTCATTATATAAAAGTCTGTATTTGTGTATACAGTTATTGGAGTTAAGATTGTATGTTAAGTCTTTAAGTTTGGGCCAAGGTCCCACACATATGAATTATAAATATATAATTAGAGCAAAAAGTATTAGTAATTGAATGATAGTTATTAAAGTCAGAGGCTTATGGGGATAGTTCGAACTATCCCCTGCCGGTAACATCTCACAGATCGGGGATGACACAAAGTGGTATCAGAGCATGGTCTTGGGAGTCAGTGACTGCACTGGGTAAAGTGTTGGGGTTTTGTATACGCAGTATGTCTGGGATACTCGTATGCAAGATACTACCTCTCCAGTATCCGATCCTCGAGTACTTCCTCAAAGTTCCATAGAAAGGTTAGTAAGCCATTTTCAGACTATTCGAATAACATTCCTTACAAGAACAAAGACATTCTAGATTTACGCTAAGAACTCTTCTAAAGTTATTATGAGCCATTAGTAGAGGTACAGACTAGATATGAAACCAAACAGTAAGATTCTAATAAAATTTACCTAGAGAGTGGGAAGAAAAAGCTATAAGGAGTAAGAAAGTATGTGTAGTTAGTTAACCAGCTGAAGATGAGAAAAGTAAGGAAACAGTGAGGAATAGTAAAGTTTAAAAATACTTACCCAGGAAAGTAGAAAGAGAAGGCTAGAAAGAAAAGCATGAATGGATAAATAGATGATCAAAAGAAGCAAATAGAGATAGAGGTTCGGAAATAGATAGATAAGAAGATGTCAAACCATATAATAGTAAGGATCAGAGACACAGAATGAGATAATATGGAAGCCACCAGAATTTGGAGTAGAGAAGTGGAATATAGCAAGTTCGAACAATAGTAAAATACCGAGTAGGCCTAAACAAAGTCCTTTTCTTCCATTTAAGATTCCTTTCCTTCCCAGAAATTCTTCTAGTTGATTTAGTAACTCTCGAACACTTCGTACTGATAGCAAGCTCCCCGAATGACTAAGAACAGTTATAAGACAGAGATACATAACCTATAGTGGTAAAGAGAATAGAAAAGCACGAGCAAGTGTTAAAATGCCTAGTAGATGTAAAATTCATTTCCTCCCTAGAAATTTCTTTCAAATAGATATGAGAGCCTCAAGTGCCTTATATAACAAACGAATTTTCCTAGTAATGACGAATAGATAGAATGATAAAAATGAGCAAGAGATCGAGACTAGTCTAGAGAGTTCTCACAGATAAGAGATGTCGAAAAGGATCTAGAAAACTCCAGATCCCCAAACCTAGACCCAGGCCCACAAATAGGCAAATTACGACGGTCATATAGGAACAATTAGATACCTTACCCAAAGTAATCTAATACAGACATGACCTTAGCTATCGAAATTTCAACCGCTTAGTCATATCAGTTAAGGAAGCCGTCCTGACAGAGCCTACCTCATACCTACCTCACATGAGAAATAGACCATATTAGGACACGAAGTACCAAAACAAATATACCGAAGCTCATCGAGACATAAGAAGTTTGCCCTCGTCACTATCAGAACAGATATAATAACAGTAAGGGAGCCGATAAAGGTTTACTCTAAGAACAAAGACAGAAAACCATGGAAAGATAGATCACTCAAAAGAAGAAGTTTTGAGGAAGTAGAGAAAAGAATTTTGTATAGCCCAAAGATCTAAGTAAGTCAACATGAGGTTTATGGTATTAGTAGAAATCCAAAGAATAGACTCGAGAGGTTGAATATATTTAGAAAGTGGCAAGAGTACTAACATGGACAATATAACAGAGGGCCCAAGTCGAGATTTATAGTGAGAACAAAAAACGAAGGTCTAAGAAGTAGTTAGAAGGACGAACAACCACTAGGCCTGGTAGCAAGGCATAGAGCAAAGGAATAAAATAGCCGAGAGGTAAAAAGGACACGAGAAGTGACAAGGAAATTCAGTAAATTTAGGTATAAGGATAACATGATAAAGAGATAGTAGTATATAAGGATTAACAACAGTAGTAGGACCCAAGACATAGAAATAGTCGACCAGGTTCCTGCAGAACAAGTAATGACCTTTTCTTCTAGGAATCATGATTCTAAAAAATATTTAAACCAGTAAAGTAGAACAATGGATGGATTAGACAAATCGCGAGATAACTAGATAGCCAAATCGATAAGTCCGATGAAACATAGATAAGAAGTATGAGGAAGAATAGTTTGATGCCCCTGTAAGAAGAGCTAAGTTTGGAGATCGCCGATGAAATAAGGAACCTTTAAAGAAATAAAGAATTTAGAAGTACAATTAGACTAGGGAAAACGACTCTTAGGAACATAGTGAACAACTTATAAAGAATCTCATAATATTAAGAAGAATGATTAGATAAATAGTAGCACATGGATCAGAAATTTAGTAGGAAATGTCCCAGAGGTTAGAGTAGATAGAGTTTTCAAGAGAGTCAAGCAATAAGGAGTTTAAGGAACTAAGACAAGAGATGAACCTTTGTAGCAGAGCAAGTCTCCTAGGAAGGATAGCAAAAAAAAATAGTAGTATTCAGAGAAATAATATAGTGACCACCGGGAGTCAAGCAACAAGAATTGACATAAAGGAGTAAAGAGATGATACAAGGAAGTTGATATGGGGCATAGCTTTAGAAGGATTTTGTAGGGGATATGGAGTGATTAATTGTTGAAAAGGATCAAGAGTAAGGTTGGAGAAGGCAAGCCAGACATGTGTTAGCAATAATATCCTTGTGTAGGAAAAGACATCGGACAAGTATACATGAGAGTTCTAGGTAAAAAAATATGTTTCACTGAATCACCGTAACACAATAACCTCAAGAAAAGTCACCACCCTCCCAACCCTCGATAAATTATGACAACAATGATAAAATTCGATGTTTGTCTCAATATATTACCAAAAACAATAGAATTTATGGTGGAAGAGGTCGAAACAGAGAACCTTTAGATACAGTATGAGAAACGGACTAAAAGAGGGAATAGTTCCAAGTGAGAGATATAAAGGAGAAGTTATCTAGATGAAACAATAAGAGAGAAGAACAGCGTTTCAAATGACTAAAGATTTGTAAGAGACATATCTTAAGGAGATAAAGATATAGACTGTAAGAGTTACAGTTACAGAACAAAGCAGAGAAATAAAAGAAAAGGCCAGCTGCACAAGGTTTGGAAGCAGAAATAAATAATGAAACTATAAGATTTCCTAGTATCAGTCTAGATCACAGATAGAGGGTGCTTTAGTAGGTTTGTGGCGTATTACGGAATCGAGAAGGTAAAATACTACAATGCTGTAATTAGTATAGTAGTTGAATCCTCACAGTTCAGTAAATGGCATGTGATTGGGTAACGATAGTTGGCGGCACTAGGATATGGAAAATAAGTAAAAGTGAAACACTGTAACCAAATCTTTGGTAATAATGGAAACAAAGTACATAAAAGAATGAGCTTTAATTAGGAATAGAGCACGTCATTAATTTTGAAGCTTTAGCCAATTGAGGAAAGATCACTAGGAAATTAACCCCAGAAGCAACAATTTTAGTACATGCATCATTGGTAGACAGTAATACTAAGCTAAGAACCCTAGATAATATTATAAACAGATGAAGTTTGGCAGAGAAGAATATAAATAATTAAGTACCACAGTGATGACAAAGAATATTAAGATCGAGTTAGACAAATAGAGCAAAAAGAGTATTAAGTACAGTATAGAGATTTTTGTATTTTAGTAAGAGTCAGAGATACTAGCTACTAAGAATCTGATCAATTAAATGATTAATGAGCATAATTAAGTATCAAAAAGAAGTGATTTATAGGAATAAGGAAATTCGAGCACAGTTAGAGGACCAACAAAAAAAAAGCAGTTAAGAATATTCAGTAATAATTTTACGAAACAAGAATATGTGGTGCTTCTCAGAAAAGAACTTGAAGAATATTCGCTGAAGCCACAATTCTATAATAGTTTATCCAAGAATGGAAAAAGGTTCAAGGCATACGTTAGATATTAAAAATGATGGAGAACCTCATATGTCTACTAATCAAGGGGTATTTGAGCAACCGGGCAGAGGCCTTCGTTGTTAAGTCGTTTAAAAATCATTGATGAGTGATATAATTCAGTAGATAAGAGGAGATTGGTGTTTAGTCAATCTGATCTATGAATTGTAAGGAGTCTGTACATCCTGAGGTCTGTAATAAGGTCCCAAGTTTAAAGAGGATTCGAGGACGAATCCTATTTAAATGGGGAGAATTTATAACGACCGGAGATCGCTACTACTATTGAGTCCTTAACTGTAGCACTGTTACATCACGGAATGAGCGTTGTGTAATATAATTTATGTTCAAGCATATTTATTCATGGAATGATTTCAGGGATAAACGAGTGATTCTTTGAAACTCCGATGTGAAATTTTATGATGTTTCACTCCGGACAGCCCATAGTATTTGGGCCGTAACTTTCTCATAAAAATTTTGATTCCTATGAATTTTATATCGCCAGAAATTTGATATCGAGATCTATGACTTTTGCGTTGAATATTTTTCTAAATTCGGATCAGAAGTAAGTCAAAAATACAAGTCAAAAATTCAGATGAATAGTAATTTCGGACCAAAATGGAAAAATCTCAAACTTTCTCCATTATTCTACATTCTTCCACAGTATTCTTAATATCACTTAAGTCTTACTATATAAGAGGGATACTATTCAAGGTTTAACAAATTTAAAACAAAGAAATAAAGAAAGAAAGAGACGTGAGGGAGAATAAGAAAGAAAGAAGAAGAAGAAAGAAAGAAAGAAGAATGAGAAGAAAGAAAGAAGGGCAATGGATAAAAGAAGAAGAAAGATAGAAGCAACCATGGAGATGAAGAAGATCCAACAAAATAAGGTAAAAGACTTGACCCATAGACTTAATTTTAAATTTTTAGAAGTATGATTATAGAATAGGGGTGTTGGGATGACTATTAAGTGTAGGTGATTGAGATGTTATGATGATTGAGATGATAATTGTGTGATTAACCAAATGGATTGGAAGTTGTTAAATTTTGGGTTTAATCATATGGAAGTCTATGAATAGATTGAAAGTTGGTTGTTGATGAAATGATGATTTAGTTTGTGTGGAATTAGATGTTATGGTGTTTTGAATAATGATTTTGGTATGGGAATTATTAGGGTTCTGCATTGTGTGAATGGAAATTGAAGAAGAAATAGGCAGAATCATGGAAAACTGCCTCGCGTCGCGACACGTAAAGGATGTGCGTCGCGACGCGTAAGAAGAAAATGGATGCACATCTTTGAACGTTTCATGTCACGACGTGCAAGAGGCTGCGTCGCGACGCACGACACAGAATTTCCCAGAATTAGTTTTAAACCCCCAGTTCCACCCTAGCGTATAAGAGGCCACTCTTAGGGTCTCATAACAGTTTGTATGTCTATCCTACATCAAAATATGATCATGATAAGCCTTGTAGCTAAAACGTATTGATATAATAGTAAGCATAGTTAAGTTTCGAAACTCATAGACTAATCAAGTTTTCGATCATAGATTATTCACAAGAACCGTAAATTTCCTTCGACAATGGATCCAGTGCTAGCCAGATTTCAAAATAGTGAGTGGACACTTCTTTCTTCAAGTTGATTTTGTGTATTGATTTATTTGTTCTTTATAAATTGAGACTTACTTTTTTCAGCACATAGGGCGTTAGCCATGATTTATTTACAGTTGTTTTTAGATAATAGTGATTTAGAAAAGAAATATTTTTCAAACTTGAGTTTTATTTTTCGGGGCATGGGGGAAAATAACCCACCCCAATATGTAACTTATACAGAGATGGAATTGACAGACGGAGGACATGTGCACATCTAGAGGACTGAGGGGACGGCGATACGTAACGCCCTCAGATCCTAGTTCAAGGCTAGGGGGACGACGATACGTAACGCCCATAGACCATAGTTTCAGAGCTTGGGTGGTAGCATAGATCCGCACCCCCAGTTCTAGTTTAGTGTCTTGGGGACGGCGATACTTAACGCCCCAAGACCACCAGTTTCAGAGACATAGTGGCATGCTTTGGGGGACGACGATACGTAACGCCCCAAAGTCACGGATTTGCACTGCTGGCTATAGTTAGGCGTATGGGGACGTCGATACGTAACGCCCTCATACGTCAAGGTTTCAGACACAGAACAATAACAGTTTTTAGACTTTTAGAAAATTTTTCAGAACTCAGATTTTTAAAATAGTTTTCAGAAACCAAAGCTTTAAAAGCAATTTTCAGAAAAATAAGTTGATAAAAGAGATTTCAGATGGATTTTTTTTTTTAGAAAAGAGTTTTCATATAAAGTTATTTCTGAATATTTGATTTTAGAACCAAAAGCTTTTATTCAGTTTTTTAAGTTTTGTGTCCACTCACTTAGATCGTATAGCGATCTAACCCCCCTCCCAAATTTCTGTCGTTGCAGGTAAACTCGGAGGACGAGCTCGGGAGGACGGATACTGATGCAGTCATTAGGGTTGGAGTCCACCAGACTAAGTCAGAGAGTAAGAGTTGTTGGACAATTATGACCCATAGCGTCACTATTTGTACAGATCATGATGTTGTTGTACAAATTAACTATGTGACAAAGGAGATTGCACTCTTATCATTTGTGATTAGATCACCAAGATATTGAGAATGATATGAGACAGTATCAGTCCACGAAGGATAAATCATTAAATATCCCTAGTCAGAGTATTATCGAGATTGGACATCGATAAATACGTAAAAGACTAGTATTACACTTGTGTGCGTTGTGAGGGCATAACGGCATAGTTCTCATATATTTGGGTATAGGATACTCATGCAAGTGTAATAGGAGGTTGTGTTTTACCGATGGTACGGGAAACAGCTTCGCTCTGGATAGACCCCCTCGGAATTCCATTGGTAGTATGACTATGTGTCTATGGAAGTCCGAAATTAGGGTAGGTGTATTTGGTCTTAACCTGAGACTTGCACCGCTAATACTTACGACAATCAATATACTTTGGTTGCGGTCGTCCAGGGCTTTAACAGGTTCTGTGTACGCCTATGCTGAGTATATTGAGAATCGTAGTGTGTTGGGTGTGATGTCAAGACGGAAGTGTCACTCCAGTCATATGGAGATGATGGTCGCGTAGGATATGGTACTAGTACTCTTAAGTACTGCAGTCATCGGGATAAAATGACAAGGTCATGTTTATCCGATTATAGAGACTAGTTACCAGACATCCGACATGTGCTTCGTACGGGGCAGACACAATTCCAGCCTCAGGCCTAGCACGTGATCATCTGATACTGGATCGACATACGCAATACTACGTATAATACGCCTGATATAGATCCTTTATTCCTGTAAGGATATTTCTGGAGAATTGGGTAGGCATGGCGCTTTGCTAGAAGCCAACCTTGTCTTGTAAATCGGTACAAACGTAGTACGAGGTACTTACGTGTTCGGATAGTCCGACGACCGAATTTACTACCAACATATCCGGGGATCTCATGGGTGGCTTCCTGAAGATTCAATGATGACGTATGACTCGCACTCTAAATTAATCTGGGATTAATTAGAAGAGAGAGAAAATTAATCTGGGATTAATTACGGAGATATTTTATCTGGGATAAAATATCATTAAGAGAGAGAAAATGATTAATTTAGAATTAATCGATTAATTAATATATTTGATATATTAAACGAAATTGGATTTCGACGCGGAATTAAAATTAGATTTTAATTCGGGCGAACGAGTTAATTTAGAATTAATTCGTTAGCGACGTGAATAGTAATTATGCTTGGCATGATTATTTAAATAAATTAGATTTAATTACGTCGCAACGGAAAATTCGTTAATTTGGAATTAGCGAACCCGAGCCCGAGATTATTTGCGAGCGCATTCGCATTTCGAATTCGAGTGCGGCACGCAAGTCAAATCAAGCGTCAAATCACTAGTCGCATCTAGCGTCACGTCATCCATCAATCAAGTGATAGATGTCTTTCATTTTCAGTGATTGACGCCAGTCACTATTCATTGATTGATGGATTGATGGAGTGATGTGTGTGGTTGGCAAGCATTTATTGCTTTAATTGCTTGACTTTTTGGAGGCAAAAATTTGGTATTTGATTTTTGGAATATCTATTTACCATTTTTTTTTAACAAAAACCACACAACTCTCTCTTTCTCTCATCTCTCTCTCTCGCCCAACATGGGCAATTTCTTCACTGGTTTGGCAGCTCACTGCCGTGAGCAAAGAGGAAATGGGAAGCAAGTGTGGTGATTTTTGTGGCAAAAATCACAAGAGCTAGCACTCCGAGAGACATGCGAAGGTGATAGAGAAGTCCACCCACGAGCCGGGAATCATTTGACGAAGCTTGGAGCTCAAAACTTGGAGACACATGGCCGAAAACAGTGAGCAACTCACTGCCACTGCCGAGCAGTCCATGGAGGCAGAATTTCAGTTTTGTTCATCTCCACGTCGCTCAACCGATCGATGTGAGTATTCCACAACTTCGTTGATTTGTATTCACACATGTTTCATGCTTGTTTATGATCTTGAGACCTTAGCAAACACCAACAAGAGTCCAGTTGGAGTCAGTCAGAGTCAAACAAAAGTCATGTATTAATATTTTTGTTATGTGTAGTCATTGTATAAAAGTCTGTATTTATGTATACAGTTATTGGAGTTAAGATTGTATGTTAAGTCTTTAAGTTTGGGCCACGGTCCCACACATACGAATTATAAATATATAATTAGAGCAAAAAGTATTAATAATTGAATGATAGTTATTAAATTCGGAGGCTTATGAGAATATTTCGGTCTATCCCTTGCCGGTAACATCTCCCAGATCGGGGATGTTACAGAAAGGTTCAGAGAATTAAAGTAAGGAGGGGATTTCAGTGATAGAGTAAAACCTTGTAGGTAAGAATAACAAAAGACAGTGAATGGATTTAAGAAAAGCATGAACCCTAGAGAGATAATTCAAATACTTTCTAGCAGAAATATAGTTATATGGGAATTAACACCAGATAAGTAAATAAGAGAGTCTTAGGTTCATAAGTAACCAGCATGTACAACTACAGCAATCAGCTAAGGAAATCACCACAAATAGTCTTGAAGTGGGCTGCATATGTCAACCATATGTCTATTATTTGAATCTAAGACATATGAGATGTCAATAATTGGAAAATATAATATGCATTATGCAATCCAGCTATTCCGTCTTCTAAGGGAAAAAAGCTCCACCTAGAGGTCTTGCACAGACAACCATTAGAAATGAACTTGAGGTAGACTACGCAAACTCCACTCCTTTAGAGATTTTCAGTACTGAAAAGAAGATTTTGCAGGCCCTCACACCTCTGTTTTACATCTTGTCACTACGAAAATTGCTATCATTTATATCCAAGCATGAACATTGTAACAGTGTCTTATCATGAAGAAATTATTGTTATCTCTCTCTATAAAGAGACGCATAGATTCTTAGTGAATGCTCAAGAAAATTCTTTCATGGCATCCTCCTCTATTAATTCTAGCCCTTGTCCAAAGGCTGCTAGAGCTAAAGTGGTATATCAAAAACTTTGTAAATGGCCAGTCATTGATCGAGCGGTCATAGATTCCAATTATGTTCGAGATCTTTGGAGGGATATTTATAATTGCCTATATGCAACTCCATAAACTATGTTGCCTAGAGAGATTGCAATGGATATCGTGAACCGAGTTCCTACTAACTTTATGAGGTGGTGTTTGATTCTTCGAACCATTTGGAATGGAAAAACATATGGTTTAATTCAATACAAAAATAATTCTACAATTGTTCACTGTGGATATCACAGATATCATTCCACAGTTTTCATCAACAACCATGAATTCTTTGACCATTTCCAATGGAGTCTTGGCACCCTATTTGAACTCGGTTTCTTAAATGGATTTATTCTTGGGCCAAGTCCAATCCATCTTATCAATCCTGGTATCTTAGAAGCAACCTTTGCGAGCTTCCTCATTTATCAGTAATATTTTGCATCGATAGTATAAACACCACAAAAGTATTATTGTCTGGATCGAAACCATTACCCCAGAATGGGCAGATGACTATTCATACGTTTTCCACCTCATTTATCTGAATACCATCACACCATGTCACTGATTGGAGACTTATCAGTTGGCCATCGAGACCAAAACTTGGAGCTTATTACGAATATGATGATATCTTCCCAGAAGAGATTACTTTTTCGTCATACCTGTGATCTTAAAGTTCTCTCTACAGACTCAGTCCGTCAAAGTTTAGAAAGTAATATTATTGAAATGGATTAGCAACTCTTCACTACTATTGAAGAGTCATCAAGGAGTGTCATCCAGGGCTACAACAAAATCAAGTTTCCTGATAGTCTCCAATCCTGAATTATCATCGGTGACATTCATATGTCTCAAAGTGCCCAAAGTCAATGGGAAGATCATCAATATGAAGATGATCTTATTCTTGCCTTACAGCCAAATTGCTATATCCCCTGATGTAACCTTCACTGTTATATTTTGTTGTTATGTTGACATTATTGCCT
Source organism: Zanthoxylum bungeanum (assembly GCA_019454045.1). Taxonomy (NCBI): domain Eukaryota; kingdom Viridiplantae; phylum Streptophyta; class Magnoliopsida; order Sapindales; family Rutaceae; genus Zanthoxylum; species Zanthoxylum bungeanum. The sequence goes on from SKCR01019290.1 coordinate 64,034, forward strand.
ATATTTGCTTAAAGATTGAATTAATGAAATTGTTATGTGGTTGCTATTATTTTTTGGTAAAGGTCATATCCTACCAAGATTTTTGATGTTTTCTCCTCCAGTCAATAATGAGGAATTCTCAGTTGCTTATTTTTTAGTGTTAGTTGAGTCTTCCTTTCCCTTTTCAAAAACTTAAGTTCAAATTGCAAAAGATGAGTATTTCTATTACCTCTTTCGAAATATCATGAAGCGTACAATATAAGTGCCATATAAGATTCACCTTTTTTTTAGATTAAATACTGCATGTGGATATCGTTTCCACACGAGAAAAAAACAGTTTCCACATGGACTCCTAAAAGTTAAGTTTTTAGTTGTAAGTATTGAGTAGAGTATGCCAGAATAGGAAATCCCCAGAAAATTATAATACTGAGTTCTTGAGTAGAAGAACAGAAAGGATATAAGAGGGACAACAATAATAGAAACATATAAAAAAAATTCGAGCCAAGACAGACCCGTGAGTTAAACCTCAAAAGGGATTCGAGGACGAATCCTATTTAAGGGGGAGAATTGTAGAGACCCAAATTTCATACCTCAACCAAAGTCGTAACTTGGTGAATTAGGCAATTTTTCTCCAAGTATTAGAGGAAATTTTAGGGACAGTTTAGTGTGCCAACACTGGAATTAAAGTTTATTAGTATTATATTAACATATAGGCTTAACAAAAATTTGGAGTAAGCTTGGCCCAATTAGAAAGCCCAAAACTTAAATCCAAGCTTATAAAATTTTGGACGCGTCTACTGGTTTCATGATAGAATATAAAGGATTGAAGAAAGAAAACAAAACTATTTGTTTCTTCCTTGGCCGTGAATCACAATGAGAGAAGAGGTGAGAAGCTTTCATTTCTCCTGTAAATTCCAAGGATAGTCATGAGCAAATCATCATAAATCAAGCCTAGAGAAGGGAAAAAGAAGCTTTGGTGTCTTTATTAATGAAGAAAACTAAATGAGATAAGGTGAAAATAGACTTGACCCAAATTTAAACTGTTGTTATTTTGATGATTTGATGATTATGGTTTGTTGTTAGCTTGAGTCTGTTGATGATTATATGATTATTGTGTTTAGAACAAAAGAAGTTTGAGAAACCTTAAATTAAGAAATCCTAAGCTTTGAGTTAAATTGGAGACTATAAAAATTGAAGGTGGTGATGATATTAAAAGAACATTTTGATGGAGAATGGTATATTTGTGGTTATAGATAAGAAATAAAGTTGGTATTTATATTACATGTTGAAGTGTTGAGAAATGCTTGTGTGAAGATGTTGAGGTTGGTGTTGAGGTTGCATGTTTGATTTATACAGTGAAAATTTCCAGGCACTGGAATTGGCCTAGCATCGCGACGCTCGTACCTCAGTGTCGCGTCGCGTATTAAAGAGAGGCTCTCTGCCTCAACTCAAACGTATGGGCGTCGCGACGCCAATGGACCAGCGTCGCGACACGCAACACACAAGAACTCTTTGTCTCGGTTCGATCTAGTTGGTGTCGCGACGCCCATGATTTGTGTCGCGACGCATTGTAAGAAACCCAGTGAATGTCGCGACGCGCACCTATTGCGTCGCAACGCGTGACTTTTCTATAATCAATGTCAACCTGACCGTATGCGCACGTAGAGCGTCGTGACGCGTGGAAAATTTTCCAAAATCAATATTAGTCTTTCCATATTCATCTTATGAGGTGGGAACCACCCCAAAGGTTTTGTATCAGTGTATATACATGCATTATGTCAAGTTACAAGTGAAATTCATGACTTATATACTAATCTAGTTTATCAATTATAGATCATCGCATGAACAATTCCCTTTGGCGAGTACAATAATGTCAGTCCGTGAGTGGATATTTTTCTCTTAACTGTGAGTATTTATTTCAGAATTTTTAATTATATTTTCATATTAAAATTTTTGCAGATCTTGATTTGATTAATTTATACTTGAAACTGTTGATTTCAAGTGAGTTGAAAATTATGATTTAAAATTTTGATAAAGTTTGGTTTCAGATTAATGTTTTAATGATGAAAATGATTTCAAATGTATGATTTTATGATTTTGGAGGCATGGGGAAAACCCCACCTCAGATGTAACTCGATACAGATATGGAATTGATGGACATCGGTAACCAATCCGGATATAGACGTGTGCACACGGGATACAAGACTAGAGATGACAGATGCCTCTAGATCTTGGGCATTGAGCTAGTGGGATAGCGAGGCCCCTAGACCTGGATTTTCAGAGACATATTGGTGGCACTGATAGCACCACTGTTTACTGGTTTAGTGGCTTGGGGGACGGCGAGACGTAATGCCCCAAGACCACGGGATTATGTACAGGATGCCATATGATATTTTTGATGATGATACATATGATTTCTCAGATTTATGATTTTCAGAGATATATGATTTTTAAGGAAAAAAGATGAGCTTTAATAAAAGAGTTTTTGAGAAAACTCGGTTTTATAGAAAGGGAAGTATTCAGATAAGAAAACAGTTTTTAGAAAAGACAGCTTTCTCAAATTTTTTTTTTTTTTTTTGGTTTTAGAACCATGAATTTCCATAAAGTATTTCAATTCGTTTTTAAATCATCCACTCACTAGGTCTTTCAAACGATCTACCCCCCCCCCCAACTCCCAGTATTTTGTTTTGCAGGTAAACCCGAAGGGTGAGCTCGAGAGGATGGATATTGATGACAGTCACTTGAGTATTGAGTCCACCAGGTTGAGTCCAGAAGTCAGTATAGTCAGCGTCAAGTAATAGTTCCACAACATTCATTGTATAGTATCAGTCTTTGAGTGTGTCCAGTATCAATATTGTAAAGTAATATACTGATGAGTACATTGTATTGGGAACTTGAGATGCATTTCTATGATTATTGAGTTGGGCAATGGACCCGATACGTGAGCTTATGTTTGTAATGAGTTTAACAGTATTGATCACAATTAGATGGTCAGAGGCTCAGGGAGATGAGATGGTCTATTCCCTATCAGTAGCATATCCAGTTAGGGGATGTTACATATACTAAGTTTTTCATAATTTTTTGATGACACATGTTTTAATACCAATGTAATTGCATTAAATATATATAAATATATATATAACTCGACATAAAACTTAGCCTAACACCGAATCCAAGTCTCGAAAAATCGACTCGCAGCATCCCACGAGCAAGGTTGAAGATGCTTGAGCTATAGATGACCTTGTTACTATATGCAGAATTCAAATAATAATAGTTACCAGAATACTGAATCATAAAGATAAGATAAAAATTGAGTACATGACTACAGAGAATCGTTTGTAGGTTTTCCTCGCCTGAAACTTATCTCCAGAATCAGAATTAACCTAATTAACTATCTCACTGAACTTAATTAGTATTTACTCGTTTAATTAATACAAAACATTATTAATGTTAGCCCACAACTATTTCCAATAGGCCATGCTACTGGGAAGATTATTATGGAGCCATTAGATCATTGTTTGATATTTTATGCATCATTGAATAATATCGGTGTAGGACAAAGCTTATGACAGATGTAGCTTTCAATCCGGGTCTGCTTATTTCACCGTAAAATGATTTTCATAAGTAAAATATTTATAAAAATGATAATTTTTCCGGTATTTGGTTATTGTCTAAAAATATTTTTCAGAAAATGTTTTCAGATATTTGGCGTATCTAGGATGACAAAAAGGTTTGGGTTTGATCCGAATGTGCATGGACCCGGAAGACCCGGGTTCAGAAATATCCTGACCTGTAAAAAATTTTCAATATTTAGATAGTGAAATTCCGGATCTGGACCCATAATTTTTATTAATTTATATTTTTAAAAATTAAAAAAAAAATCTAATAGAATAGAATAGAATTTTAAAAAAAATACAAAAATTAAAAAGAATGAAATTAAAAATTAATAAAAGTACAAAAAATAAATATATATACAAAAAAAATGTAATTAAAAATTTTTAAAAACGCAAAAAAAAATTCTGATGGTTAGAACTTAGAAGTGAGGTATGAAAGCTTTGGAAAAAATGAAAACAAAATTTGCTTTCCGTAAAATAACTTACGAATTTATATTTCATAAATCATTTTCCTAAAAAAAGGTTAAACTTTTCCAATGATCGGAAAACAATTTACATTGATCAAGTTTATTATAAATATCTCAAACGCGGTAAATGAGCAAAATATTTTATGGAACAACTTTTATGGCGATATAAACTAACCCTAGATGTTGTAAATAAGATTAGATCAACTGGCATGGGGCCGTGCATTTTGCGGATTGAACTTATCTTTGGCTATAATTCTATATGATAATAAAAATCTTAATGTAATCTCAAAACTGTATTTAATAATAATTGAATTTTTACTTAACTTTTTTCTAATGATAGAATTACATTATAATGACATCTAAACAACTCATCAAGATTGTTAACTTAAATTTTACCGACTTTTTTTTTTTTACAAAATTTTGAATATTTTTTCTTGCATCTCTTCATTTATCCACTTTCTTTTACTTTTCTTGCTAACTTTAATATCTCAAGAAAACAATGAAGCAAATATTAACTGTATCATCTAAATTCTTCTATAAAATTGGGAAATTTTTCTAATACAAAATATAATCTGCCTTGGCATACACATTGCAACTCATTAATCTAAATACTTGTACAATTACAACAAAATGGTAAATTTATCAAATTTTTTTCATAATCATTAATTTTTCGTCCAACGTCGTTGCGTCAATAATGAGTAGCATGGAGTTTGCATACATACATAGAATTCTAGTTTGCATGAAAATGGAGTATTTATTAGTATAGAATTTGCATATGTGCATGATTTGCATAAGAATTAAATACTTAATATGATTATATTACACAAATATTTATATTTTTTAATAGTGAATTTTAATAAAAATATTGAACTTTTAGTGGATTTTATTATTTCTCTTACTTATGATAGTATTATTCTTAATTGGGAAAAATGATAAACATATCAAATTTATTAAGAATTATATATATAGATTAGCAATAAAAATGATAAATATATGTGAATATATATTTACGGGATTCTATTTATGGCTTTTGGAATAAATCAAATTATCACATTCATTTGATTTAATATGTGACTGCAAATTGGAGGAATCATTGTTGATGAATTTATGATGATAAATTATATAGATTTATATACGTATTTGATTAGGTATTTGATTAAGAATAGTATAAATCAATTTGTTATTTTTTTTATTAGGAATATGATAACTTAATTTAATATTTATTCAAAATTATTTTATTTTATTTTTCTATTTCAAAATTGATTCGCTTATGTGACGTATTGAGAGAGTTTAAAAATATTTAACTTTTATACACATAGAATATATGATAGTCTAATATATTTTCTTATTATAATAAAATTCTTATAAAATTATAATATGTATTTTTATTATAATATAATTTTTATTTAATAGATTCATTAATTTAATTTTATAACTTTACTATGAAGTCGTCACATGGCGCGATGAGGACAATCGACACAGATAATTGGTTAAAATCTCAAAACTTGGTTTAAAATTACGACCTCAAATTTAACGAAATTTTAATTTTTATTTGTATAATATAACTGAAAATTCGTAGTTGACCTAAGGTTCTGACCCTATGCGAAATTATTTAATTCTACTTTATCTAATACATGTCAAAGATATAGTATCTATGGTTAAGTTCAAACACCCTAAGTCTAATCAATTACCACAATGAGAATTAATGCAATAATAAAGCAGTATATCAAAGAAGTAAAATAATCAACACTGAGATTTTGTTGACAGAGTGGAAAACTCTTGAGAGATAAAAACCACTTCGGGTATAGGTTATCACCTGATTCCACTACAATAAAGAAAATTTACAGCGATGGTATAAGACCTATGTTGACAATTTCACCGACTCAAATGCCTTTAGACTATAATAACTCGAAGAACTATCTGAGCCCACACCAAGCGGTCTTTTTCAGAACTTCTAAAGTCTCTAAGTGAATCCAATCCGCAAACTCATGTTGCCGAAACTCCAATCACCTCCTCTGAACTCTGAAGGATTAGGGTATTGGGTAAGGATTGTGTTTTGTGTTCATGGTTTATTAAAGAAAAATCTCATCAAATTAAAGAAGATAAGGGAATCAAATAAGTTTTCAAGGTGATTTCACTAGAGAGAGGAAACAAAAGATATTAGAGCTCTGAATAATATGTTTCCAACCCAGGTAATGTGGTTATGTGTTTCTTTTTATATGCAGGGTTTTCCTAATCCAAAAAAGCCTTGAAAACACTTCCAAAAAAAAAAAAATCTCACAGTCTCATTCGAATGTCCAACGCACACGTGAAGAACACGCGATGTTCCGCAAATTCGTTCGAACGACCTAACGAACAAGACTGAAAAGTTTTGTTCGTACAGGATGAAAAACACACCATGTACATGGAACCTTTGTCCAATTTCGTTCTAACAATAGCATGGACGTGACACTAACGAACCTTGTTCGAACACAATAACGAACGCAGCACATACGAGCTTTTGATATCTTCATGCAAAATCTTCTAAATACTTGTTTAATTGCTCCGAGATTTTCAAGATTCATTACAACTCAAGTAAACTTGTTTTGTTACAGAAGTTTCCAACACTCATATAACTAATAATAACTTTCATATTTTCTATCATTTATGATATGATCGAAGCCAATTGAGTTTGTAACACCCCGCCAGAGGAAGGATGCTACCGGCATGAGACAGGATTGACCCATCTCCATAAGCCTCTAAATTTACCGAAAATTCGGTATGATATATCCTAAAACTGGACAACCTAGATCATTGTCCATGTAACACCCCGCTAGAGGCAGGATGCTACCGGCATGAGATAGGATTGACCCATCTCCATAAGCCTCTAAATTTACGAAAATCTGGCATGATGTATTATAAAACCGAACAACCTGGATTTCGGTCCAGCAACAAAACGATCATGAAATAAACATCATATATCAAATGGACCTCAGGTCCACACCAACATATTAAAAACATTACCTAAGGGCTCCGTGCCCATATCATCTATCAACACTCAAGGGCTTTGCCCACAACATCATAAGAAATAGAAATCAAATATTTATTTAATATTTACAAATAGCGTGCTCAACACGACAAATAAAATATTAATCCCAAATCCTATAATTCTACAGTTTATCCCAGGACATTTATGAGGGTGACTGCCGCTTGGATGATCCACGTCTCGAGCATAACTTCCAAAACTGTAGTGGTTGATCAATCTAGGAGCCAACTTGCAAAACTTGCAACTGGTTTGATGTGAGTTATAAAAACTCAGTAAGTAACCATGCACAACTGAAACATAAAAGTCAAATATGTTATAACATTCACTATCTAATGTATATATCTATGAACCATCAAATCATTATGAGATCAGAACCCCAATTTCCTAACAATCTCTTGAATTTTCATCGGTACGTAACTAACCATCGATACGAACTCAATACCCAAATGCCTACTGGTTGTTACACATATGCGGAATTTTCCCAATTATCAACTAATCTTTATTCTTTTTCGATCACATATCAAAACCATTTCATAACTATATATGCATTTATGATTCTAAGTACGTCTCATGTACTAACTCTTAAATTTATCACTTAATAATGTTATACATCAAATTTTAAAATCTTTATTTACCTTTGCCCATATCTACAAATACTTTCTCTACTAGAGCTTACATACATACAAGTCCAAACTTACCAATTGCATATACTCAAATATCTAACAAATATACATATCTGGGACGCTCTCAACATTAGCACCATTGTATGCCTATATTCGAACATATAGAATGTAGTATAACCGATAATAACATCATAAATACCCTCTCGAATTGCTCAAATACATAATAATAAATCATAATCAAATATATGTGCTGATTAATACACCTCAAATCATCAATCAGCACCCTTACATATTCATATACCGAATACACACTCTTGTGCAAGCAATCACATACATCATCAGGTTCCGAAAGGAACAAACAACGACAATCAATCAATCATTTTTCTCTTTTCAATCGCAAGTTCATACAAACAATCAGATACGACATCAAATGGAGAATAAAAATTATACACTGCTTTATCATCAGCTTAGTCACGCATATACGTATATATATCACACATATGAATTTACGTATTATTTCGAATTCAAATACCATAATCTTTAATAATCCTCGTCTCTTTTACTTATCAATCAAACATAATCAGTTTTCAGAATTCTTATCTGAAAACATTGATACAATATCTTACCAAATATACATTTCTATTCATATACTTAGTCTATCAATCACGTACTTCTATTACTCAGTAAAGACTTAATTTATACCAACTCAATCTCTATACAGCTAAATCGTTTGCATTAGTCAATAACAAACCTATCCCAGTAACGCACTCTTGCACGTATTGATACAAATCCATAATCGTAACTTATTTTCTTTACCAATCTTATATACTTAAATCATACTTATCTTATCGTTTCATACGTATATAATTACATGAACATATACTTATACATATACATATACATATTCATTCACATATACAAATACATATCATTACTGGTTCATACATTTACATACATCCATACATATACATAGACATTAAACTCATCACATATCTCTCTTTATATCATATCAATAGAAAAATACGTACATGTAGTGGTCAATTAACTATTCATAACCCTGAACTCCATTCTCAAAACCATCTCATACTATTCTCATTTTATCCTAAACACTTCCAACCATTTTATATATATATATATATGAATCAACATTCAAGTACTTATCGCATGAGTTACTTACATGGCTTCGCGAACACTCCAAGTCCTAGTCACATGTGCCAAAACAAATGGCGAAATGCCGTCAGAAATACGACTTACGGAATTCTCGACTAAACTACGATAAAATCTCGTAACTTTCCAGAACAACCAAATCAAATTCGTTTTCAATGTTTTCAGTTCCACTACTCTTAAAACATCATTATAAGCAAAAATTCACTTTTACCGAAAACTTACATGTTCTATCGGATCGATCAAACTCGTTCCGTTTTCACTCGGATTCTACCGAATGCTCATATTCAATATACTAATACTCAAACAATTCATTTTATATCATTACGTTACTCTACCAAACTATTGGATACATCCGAACATTTAATTATAAACTTGAAATTTGCGTATTTTTACCGGGAGGTCTTACCGAGATTTTGAGACCGTATACGAACTCCAAACGATCCCATGAACGCGCTGGAATCGATGGAATTCTGATCGAAGTTACTGTTCACTGTGGGTCACTATTAATTTAAATCTTCTTCTCTCGATTTACGCGAAACCAAGTGTCTCGCAAAACCGACACTAAAGCCTTGTAGTACTCTCGAAGAGCTTCGATTTGGTGGGTGGCTCGAGTCGTGAAACAAAACGAGAAGCCGGGATCGACAACCCATTTTCGTGTGTAATCATCTCCATTCTTATCGGTGTCGGCGATCTGGGGGCTGCCGTCGGCCACCACAAGGTGGAGGGGTGGCTGACGCACCCCCCTGACTGGTCGCGCCAGCCGGCGGTGGCCGGCAAGCCACCGACGCGACCATGGGAGCCTAAACACGTTGGGGACATGAGGGGTGTGTGTGGGGGATGTGTAATGGCTTTGCCATTTTGGTAATTTCTAAAAACAATGGGTATTTATAATGAAGTTTCTGAAATTTACATTATGGCCCTCGAAAATTACAATCAGGCCCTTATCATGGAATTTTTTGGAAAATTCACATTTTGGAAGCCTTTCTTCTACAAATTTCAAAAAATATTCAACGCGAAAGTTGTTCATCTCGGAAAAACGAGTCTAATGGTTCAAGAATCAGCTCAATCGGAGTTCGTGTGCTATCTTTATAGCCGATACAAAAAACTTATATGCGTATAACGATAAAATCAGAAATCGCGTAACCGGTTCTCGAAACCACTCATTTTCCAACGCGAAGATTCTTCACTTTAAAATATTCCAACCTATTTCCTAACACATATTCTCTGATTTTCGATTACCATCGCATTCCAAATCCTTAACTTTAATGCGATAACTTTCCCGAACTGTTCCGAAAACCCGGGATATTACGGTCCAGCATCAAAGGGAATCTAATAAGACATCAAATAAATAAAAGGATCTCAGGTCCACACAAATCTCACCAAAATCATATCCTAAGGGCTCCGCTCACATCATCTATCAACACTCAAGAGCTTTGTGTCCACCACATCATAAATAATTAAAACATTTACTTAATATATATATATATAAACAACGTGCTCATCACGACAAATAAGCAATAACCAAATATCCTAAACTTCTTAAATTTCTAAACTTATCTCAAGACACTTGTGAGGGTGACTGCCACTTGGGTGATCCGCGTCTCGAGCATGGCTTCCAAAGTTGAAGTGGTTGACCCATTTGGTGTGAGTTATAAAAACTCAGTAATTAATCATGAGCTAAATCTATCTCAAAGGAGAGATGGAGAAAATAAGTTCAATGAGCCCTTAAGAGGACCTAAAAATGATAGATTAGTGATTTTAAAAAAAGGAAAAACGATATCCAACTATCAACTTGCCCCATCGTCTAGTGGTTCAGGACATCTCTCTTTTAAGCAGGCAGTAGGGATTGCATATAGAAAGTTTACAGCTCATATAAATATAGCTTATAGAATATATATATTTTTTTTATTGTCTTTTGTATTTTATTATATAAATAGATCTAATTTTTTTAGCAATTCCAGGGGACTCCCCTCTGAGAATCGTAAATGAGAATTTTATCTCGTACGGCTCAAACAAAACCACCACATTACTGGTATGGAATAGAAAATTGGAAATTTCATGTTTGGTTCGGGAAAGGATCATGGAAGTTTTGAGAACTGCCTAATCGGAAAAATTGAGTGCTATATGTAAATTTTTATAATGATACTTTAATTCTTATAATTTTAAAAATATAATTTTTTTGGGTGGTATATTATTTTTATCCCACCCTTATAAATACCATCTCCAAATCTACTTTCCTTGGGATGTATATTATTATTATTTTAAATCTAATTAACAGAACGTCGAAGCTTCCTTTCTGAACAAAAGGAGCAGAAAAAAAAACACTTCCATAACCATTGAAGCCACAGAGATCTATAATAACATCATCAGCTTTCACGAACCAAAACCCACGAACAAAATCCTTTTTTTTTTTTTTTTATATTAAGACCTTGCAATTTTCTCTTCTTAAAGCTGTCTACTTTGTGTTTTACTTGGTAAAATTCCTAAATCCCATATTTTATCTTTTGATTTCATGGATTATATTGTTACGTTTCAGTTGTGAAAGGTTTATTGTCATGGGTTTAATCGTTTTTCTTCAAGCATTGTGTTTTTATGTTTGAAGAATCGAAATTGTGTTTTTATATCAAGTGGGTGGTTTTATTCACTAAGGGTTTGGTGGGATCGTTTCTAGAATCAACCCTAATTGTAGTTTTTATACTATTAGGGTTATGATCATAAGAAGGATATAGAGTGTATATAGAAACTGTGGATTGGATTGTATAGCTTTTTGGTCAGTATATTTTCTGGAATTTTGAAGTATTGGGATCAGTTGATTGATTTAAAGCTTCACATTGAATCTGCTAAAGGGTTTTTTTGGAATTGTGGTTTTGAGGCTGCAAATTGAATCTGTTAAAGGGATTATTTTGAGAATTGCTTTTGAGAACAAACCAAGAGGAATCCTTTGATTTGGATACTAAGGAACTAGAGATTTCTTCATTGCAAGGTTAAGGTTATGGTGTGTGTTTCAGTATTGTGATATGAGTTTTTGATCTTAGTAGTAAGGAAATTCTCTTGATTTCAGTTGGATTTTGCAGAACAGGCGGTGGTATCCCTGTTGGCTTAGTATTGAACACGGAATTTTTCATATTGTTTTGGAACTTCTGCATTTGTCATCAAATCTTTTTGGGTTGAAACTTGGATTATCTGGCCGACTGGCCGTATTTGTGTTAGTTTATTGGTTATAGGAGTAAAGTATTTGAGCCCTGTGGGTACTCTTAGTTCTATGCAAATTTTTTTCACATCATTTTGCAAATTATAGGATTTGAGTGTAAATAAGAGGATCTTTTGATCGTTAGGTATCAGGAGATTTTTTCTGGAGGTGACTTTGAATGACCATGAAGTGATTTTCACTCTGGAAATGGTTGCAAGGACATGTTGCAAGGACAAGGTCGTAGTCTCTGGTCTGTTCCTGTGTTGGAACAAACGTACTGGAAACTAGAAGAAGGTGGAAGGATCCCACTTTACTGTTTCAAAGATTACGTGCAATGTCTCGCTGCTTTCCATTTCCACCTCCAGGATATGACAAGAAGGCCAGAACTGAATATACGGACCTGCTAACAAAGGTTAATATACCATCTTTTCAGTCAGCAACCGTTGCTATCATGACATATGCTTGATTCATTGGATCTTGCTTTGCTTGTCTGGAACTCTATGCTTTTTTAGTTATATGGGACTGGTAATTACTTGTCGTTTAGACTTCTTGAAATTAGAGTTGGATTTAGAGTTCATTATCAAGGTATTTTTGACCTGGAATACAAAAACATATGTATCACTGAATTTTGGGAACCTTGCACAACTCTTTTGCAGTCTACTAGGGCCGCATGCTGAATAATGAAATAATATTATATAGAGGACAAAAAGTGTGGGAACAGCTTAGAGAGATTGATTTTGTGTTTTTAAAGGATAGACTTACAACACTTTTTAGGTTTAAAGGTATAAATTATAGTTTCCTTATGTCGAATTTTCCAATTTAAGTATTTGCTATGATGTATTTTCGGCTTGATAATGTTGTTCAATTTTGTGCAAGATGGTGATGTAAACTTAAATCATAATTAGAGAAGTCCTAGCAACCTAACAATCAGAGTTATTTTTTATTATACTAGTGAGGAGGATGTTTGATATTGTCTCTTACTAGGTTTGAGTTGTAGCAAACGACCGCCCTTACTTTGCATATATTATTGCTTTTCTGGTGAATTTTTTGTACTAACTCAAACTATGTTTTACGCTGACACTTTCAACATGCATAAAATGCTCTTCCAATCGTGGGAAAGGACGTATGGTTGTAGGTTATGTGTCGTTTTTGACATTCTCAATAAATATCTCCATTTATGACGGAAGAAGGAAGCCTATGTTTGTACTAGGTATTTCATGGTTTTTTTTTTTTTTTCCCTATGGTTAGATGTGCCAAAGTACATGTACTCTACATTGAACTTTAAGATTATAGTGGAACACTTGTTTGATGGATTTATCACCTTAACAAAACCGGGGCTACGTGGAGTGTGGTGTCCGTGTGCAGTGGTAAACCAGGACCAATTTATTCAGAAAAGTAGCTCTATCTGAGACATTTATAGAGATCCAAGGAGACTGTCTTCTTAAAATTTCACACAATAGCCTAGTATGCTAAACAATAACTTTAAGGCTAATGTGATATGTGGACACCTGGTCGACCTTTGTAACTCTTTACTGGATTCAGATGTTGATCTTGTTTACTCTCAAATGGATATGCAATTCATTTGCGGTCGAGTAAATAATGTTATGGCAATTAATATATTCTTTGATATTGTAAAATACACTTTTGCTTCTTTCCCTTCCTCTATTCACGGTAATGTCACAGTCACACTTGATGCATATTAAATCTGTGGTACTAGTAACGATGTGAAGACTGATTTCTAAACTGAATGAGGACTTAAACAGAGTCAATACATTATATAAATCGGGTCACTTATCAGCCTTGGCATACATTCTATGAATGTCGCTCCATGGTGTTTGGATAACCCTTTTCCCTTTATCATTTTACAATCCACCTGATCTGAGTTAGTTTTAATTTTTTTTTCTTTCCGTTGTTGCTTGCTTATATTTTTGCTTATGGGAATTGGTTTTTGTTTGATTATTGCTTGCTTATATTTCTTCATTTGCAATGTTATATGCAGGAAAAGCACAAGGAGAAAAAGCATAAAAAGGATAAGAAGGATAAGGAAAAGAGAGAAGGTAGTAAAGGAAAAAAGAACAAAGATAAAGAGAGAAGTAAAGAAAAACACAAGGAGAAGCACAAAGAAAAGAAAGATAGGGATAAGGATAAAGAAAAGAGCAGGACCTCAGATGCAAAGAGAATTGAAGGGCAGCCAGTGTGCAACAATGGAGATAAGCTTGGTCCAAACAGCCTGCAGAATAATGAGATCAGTGATTCCAAATATGTGCTGGATTTGGCGAGGAGAATCAAGGATGATGATAGAGCAACGGGAAGCCAAATTGGTCAGAAGATTACTGTTACAGATCCCAGAAGAAGGGAATTTCCAGGAAGGATGGTGGAGAGCAGTATTAACAATCGATTGGAAGAAAAAGAGAAAGCTAATGATAGAAAAGAATATAAGAATGGGCAAAGGAACCACATTGAAGGTAGAAGTTTTGGAGATGCAATTGTCTCAGGATTCGCTGTTGTGGATCAAAAAAGATTTCAAGGAACCGCTAAACCAGTGCAGAAGAATGGTATCGAGAAGAATGTGGAGGAGAAAGAGAAAAATAAGCACGATGAGAGTTATAATAAGGATAGTAAACACAATTTTAGAGACCGAGAGAAGAAAGTCATATCAAAAGATGAAAACAGGGATAAGGAAAAGAAAAAGGAGAAGAAATCGAAGGAGGCAAGTGAAACAAGTAAATATCAGATTAAACTGAAAGACAGCATTCCGAAGTTGAAAGACAGCAGTCCACAATTGAAACACATCAGCAAGGACTTCCAGAATTCTCGCAATAATAAAACATTAGATGTTTTAAAGTCTAGCGGCAACAATCCTGCTGTTGGAGGAAATCGTGGCAAACGTAAGGAGCTTGAGATAAATGGAATTTCACACGGTGAGTCCTTTCCTGTATTTACAATGATCATACTGCAGCACCTCTTCTCTATCTGGTGTTCGGAAACACTAATTTAGATGTGTGTTAACCACAAAGCCTTTTACTACTTGGGTGGCCCAGTAGTAATACTTCTATTCTATGAGGATAGCAGTGGTACTGGTATGTTTAATTTTGAAAATACTTGTTTTGGTGAAATTTTCTCACCTCACATTTTGGCTGTTGATTTTAAGAACCTTGTCAAAGTTTTCATTTCTGCCTGTGTTCAGGATATAAGGTCTTTAATGTAAATATATAGCTTTTTATCAATTTTTTTTACCTTATTTTTTCAACTTTGTGACAGCCAATGGAATTCGGCCTAATGAGTTGCCAAGACCTGTCTCGCCTGCCCTCCAACTGATGGAAAGTGGAAGGAAATTGGAACCGTGCCAGAGTGCTGTCCCCTCTGAATCCGAGTGGCAGGGGGAAGTTCATAATCATAAAGTGGATATGAAGGAACACAAGATTAATGGTTTGATGGAGGTTCCGAAACCAATTGTAAACTCTTCTGTGGCTTTGTCAACTAACACAAGCGTTAGAGAGAATGGCAAAGCATCTGTTAAACCACCACATCCTGATTTCAAGTATTTGAATCAGATTCTTTCTGTTCCCAAATTGGAGGACTTTTCTAATGATCATGATGACCAAGAGTGGCTGTTTAGCAGTGAATATGTGCAGTCAAAGAAGCCCAAACTGGAATCTCCCGAGGTTGATGGGACATGTGTGTGGGCGGAAGCTCTGCAGATAGAGAGTGCCGATTTAACAGCCATGCCGTATGTCATCCCTTTCTAAGGGACACTGGACTGATATTAGGCTCCCTTCTATTATCATCTCCAGTTGTTCGTCACCCAAACTAAACTGACCTTCCACGAAGGTATGCCAGGGTCCAGAGACTATCGGTTTATCACTGCATTTATTTTTTTGTTGCAGTAGTTAAATCTCTGTTGCGGCAACAACTAATGATGTTTAAACTTACCTTGTCCTGGAACTGTTATGTTTGGAATCAGACTAATAATTTCAGGATTTTAAAGGGGACTGAGGTTTCATTATTTCCGCACTGTTAAGAGCGATTTGTATCGCTATCTCTGCTTTCTGTGAGCACCCTCTTTAGGTATTATTGGAAGGAACATCTCCAACATGGACTGGGGAGAGACGGAGAGGGGGGACGTACTGAGAATCTCAGTACTAATATAGTTACGAATCATTTTTGTTAGCTTAGAGCTAAAAGTTAGACAAAAGTTCTGTAGAAATGAGAAATATAGGATTATTTTTCCTCGTATTTGTTCCGTTGCACAATTTTGATTCATATAATGTAGAGATGATATACACATAAATTTACATTAGAATGCGTATGAAAAGAGACTTTAGTACTCATTTAACTTGACTTTCCGGAGACATTCGAGAAAGGATTGTAGGAGAACTTGAGAATTTGTATTTTCTACATATTATGTAAAATTGTTCATGTTCATGGCAAGTTTTTTTTTTTTTTTTTTTTTACTGGCATTGCAGAAATATCATTTGGCAGTGAACTGAATTGCCCTTTTGATTTATATGTGATTCACGTCCTCTGTTTAAGGTAATGTGATAGAGATGCCTACCTATTTCTAAGTGGCTTTAGTTTAATTTCAGGAAAAAAAAATTGCATTACCTTTTTCTTTTAGATCTTTAAATCCAAATTTATAGGGTTGGCAATTTCCTTGTCTCGTCTCAATGGGATCTTGTCTCGGGATGAGATTTGGGACATATTTGGATTTTAATGGGATGCGGAATAGAATAAAATGTTTGTTTGTCTCAAGAAAATAACGGGACGAGGTGAGGATTTTTTTTTTTTTTTTTTTTTTGTTTAAATAAGACCGAAATTGAGATTGATAAATCCCATTCAGTTCCATTGCGAACCCTATTATTAATTTGTAAGGTCAAATCCAATCTGCATTTAACCAATTCGAATAATCGGTGAATTGGATGGAATCGAATCGAAAATTTTAAAATCCTTAAATGAGACTATTAAATTTTATCAATCTGCAGATCAGATTGGATTGGATTGAAAAATATGTAATCTGTAAAATAGTAGGTCGTATGTAGATATGTGTCCATTTCGCAGAATTCGATCCCCGAAGACATTATTTAACAAGAAACCGCTAAATCAATTTTATTTTCAAAATGATTATAAGCCAAATTTTAATTTATTTATAGTCTGTTTGTTTAATCCTCCCAACACTCAGTTTCACTTCCATCAATTGTTTATGTGAATCAATTTATATACATATTAGCATTGTTTTGAAAATCGAATTGGACATGGTTGAATCGGGAACCAGTAGTGAGTCCAGTCCGGTTGAACTCTAAAAATCGGGGTATAAAAATCCGGATAAAACCGATCAAAATCAGTAAAATCGATGAACCCGTTTGGTCGGTTCTTATGACGTTAATAGGAACTAAGACGATTTAACCAGTCGAACTAATAACTCATTAAATCTTTTATATCACCCGTTCAATCACTAATCCGGCTGAATTTTATCATAATCTAACCAATTTAAAAATAAGAAATAAATCAACAACCAATCAAACCCTAAAAACTACGAAGAGTTAGGATAAAACCCAAGGATATGATTATTGTTTCCATTTTTTGTTCATATAAGTCTAATGATTTCATTTTATAGAATACAACTACCATATCCCATACTCTAAACGAATTTAACTCCAATATTGAGGTGAGCTGTATTAATTTTTTCTTATAAAATTCTGTCACTATACATTAATAGCAATAAACATCTAATATTCCATTTTATTCCAATACATCATGTTTTGATTTTAAAAGCCAACCAATATAATTCATGGACATTTTATCATAGTTTTCATAACCGGATCAGAATGGTCGGTTCGACCGGCCTGACCCGGTCAAGTATAAAAAATCAGTCTGAAAAAAAAAACCATCGGCCAAAACAGGTAAAAATTGGATCGGATCGGTCCAAATTTTTTTATTTTTTATTAAATAAAATTATTTATTACGTAAGTCGGTTTTGCAGATTTTTTGGAAACGGTTCAACCGGTCGAACCAATGACTCATTGAATCTCTTACATCATCGGTTTGATCCACAATCTGGTTCTGAAAACACTACATTTTATGATAAAAATTCAAAGAAGATAGTAATAATAAGGGATAACAATGGGGATGGAGAGGGGATCGACATCTCGTATTTGTCCCCGACAATCTTTAGATGTCCCTGTCTCCTTCATGTCCCCTCGTAATTATTTTAGGAGAGGGGAGGGGATCCCAGAATAATAAAAGAGGATTCCGGGAGGCTCCGAATCCCGAATAATAAATAATTTTTTCTTGAAATAAATTTAAGTTATTGAAAAACATATTAGTTGAACTATTACTTTATCCATAAATCAATTATACATATTTGAAAACTTAATAATATCTATTACACAAATCATAGTTTATATAGAAGATTGAAATTTGTATTTTGTATTTTGTATTTTGTATTTTTATTTTGTTTGTAACTTAATAAAATGATGAATCCCTCATTAAAATTTGATTTTTATAGATATAATTATTTTATTTACGCCCTTATACTATTTATAATTTATATATGTTTTATAAATATTAAAATATTTTTTTATGTACATCTATACAAAATTGTAAACAAAAATTTGAACATATTTATTAAAAAATTAAAAATAAATAAATTAAAACTAAAATAAGTGAGGGAGGAGATATAAATCTTACCTAATCCACATTCATTCTCCGAATAAAAAAATGATATTAAATTTTTCACACGTTAAAATTTGTTAATTTCTTATTTCCGAATATAATAATATAGTTAATAATAGTCAACCGAAGGCCAATATTAAGGTATTCAAGGATATCAAATATTATTGGGTACAAAACATGCAATTTTTAGTATTGAACATGCAACTTAAATCATTAAACGTATAAATTCTACCAATAAATATATAACTAATTTCATATTTATTGACAAAATTTACATATTTAATAATTTAAATTATATATTTATTGATAAAAATTACATATTTGACCTAAGAATATCAAATATCATTACTATGGTTCACAAGCCCCCGAAGGAAACAAAAAATTACCGCGCAAAAGAGAGTAACGAAGAAGCTGTTACGTGGCATGATCGTTTTTCTGAAGAATCCCACTTAGTGCAGTCCCATCAAAGAGTCAAAACTCTTAACGAAGAAGTAAAGGAAGAAGAGGGTTTTTTATTTTTGAGGCAAAAATAAAAATAAAAATTACCCATATAAATATAACACAAGAATCAAGCAACAGAAGCCAAAAAAATCAAACATGGGTGGCGATAGAATCACCTCTCATATTCAAAAGTTCACTCCTGGTGATGAATGATCTTTTAATTCTCTCTGTGTCTCTTTGTTAAATTTGATTCACTTTGAATAACTTGGTAACATGTTCTTTAATGTTCCTGCAGATGAAGAAATTAATTCACCTGTTGATGATAGCTTTGATTTCCCTCAATTATCATCGGTTGATACCTCGCATTTGCTCAGGTATTTTTAGAGGTGGTACTGGGGAGAGTCGACACATGTGGTTGGTTTGTACAATGAAGCGGCATCAAGTGTGGGCTGCGAATGCCCAAACATGATGCCGCTTCCATAATTTTCCCAAATTTCTTTTTAGAAATTTTAATTATTAAATATATATAATATGGTTTATATATTTTTTATCCTTCAAAATTCAAGGTAAGTAATGGCCATCTTGGGTATTTTATTTATTTTTTGTCTTTCCCTTAGGGGGATTGTGTTTTTTGTAGTATAAATATTTGATTTGATTGCGGGTGTTTTTGTTATTAGGAGTAATGATAATTTAAGCATGAAGTGGGGAGGGAATGGTTTCGAGGAAGGAACTGCGGTGGGGAGGGAATTGGATTGCCGTCAGGCTAATTTAAGCATGAAGTGCGATGAGGGAAATGGTTTGGTGTTTGGAGAAACTCGCCAAGAATGTAGTGATCAATTTCGTAATCCAGCTCCTTGCGATTCTGAAGTGGATCAGCGGAGGAGGGACGCTGTTTTTAGGGAGGTCTTGCAGAGTTATGATCAGTTGCGGACACGTATTGGCAGCTTGAATGAAGCAAAGAACAAGATTTTGAGGTATTTACTGATAAATGTATGCAAGTATATGTTGATCAGTTGCATTTTTCTCATATTATCGTATAGCTCAAAGACAGGAATCGGGTTAGCTAAAATGCTTGGAGATCATTTATTTGTATGTTTATTATTTTTATTTAATATGCCATGAATACTCAACACACCCATCCAGCAAGTGGAAACTTGGTAGTCATGTGTCTAAGAAGATACTCCTGCCTACATGGTATCTAAACATATTAAGAAAGCAAAATAAAGAGAAAGTAAAAAGGAAAAAGAGTTCAAATACTCGACCACTTCTGGAATGCGTAGCCAAAGGTAATGAAAAGAAAATTGACTATGGATGCCTTTGACGTTATCCCATATTTGGTGGCAGACAAGTTTGTGAAAGTTGATGTGAATTTAAGGAATTCTATTGCCATAGTTCAGCAAATAGACATGATTTTAAGCAGTAATTTAGTGTTGTTCACGCATATGTAACAATTGATTTTATGTGTTGCTTGATCCACGTGTAATTTTATATTGACAGCTATACCCCTGGGGCGTGGATTGAGAATGTAGGGGGCATGACGTTGAGTGATTATGTTGTGCCAAAGACAACATCCCTCCTTCTAATTGGTCCAAAAGGTTCTGGAAAAAGCAGTCTGGTCAATAGAATTTCAAAGGTTTTTGAAGACGACAAGTTTGCATCAGAAAGAGCTCAAGTAACATGTATATGTAGCTTTAACTCTTACTTTGTAGATATAAATTATGATGTTGTCCGTTGAATGCAAACTTCACTTGGAATAATGTGGTTGCAGTCTTGCAGAATAGTTTCAGTCGTTTATCTTATTAAAATGTTTAACCGGTGTTCTCTTTTAATACAAGATAATTCATCTGTTGGAGATGGAACCTACTTCCTTCAGGAATATATGATACCAAGAGGTTCAAATTCCTTCTCCCTTTACGATACCCGCAGTTTGTCTGATGATGCATCTGATAATATTATTGAGATAAAGCGTTGGATTACTGATGGTGTTCGTCATCGGAAACTTGTTATCAGGTCTGATTTACCAACTGCAGAGAGCTTTCCTTTTGTTGGGGGCTTATAAACTAATTGTTTACATTAGTTCGTTCCTATAACATTCTTTTCAGAAAGTCAGATAGTTCAAGCTTAAGGAACAGAATGAAGTGCAAAGCTCGTGAGATTGGTTGTGAGTGCCGTATGGTCAGGATGGTTAATTTCGTCATATTTGTTGTTGATGGACTTGCAGTTCTGAAATCCATGGAAGGCAAAGGTGATGTAGAGAAGCAGTATAACCAGATGATTTCTACAACTTTCAACTGCCCATATTTGTCATTCAGAGGTATTTGGCTCTCTAATTTGTATTTATTGTTTATTGATGGAGTTCAAGTGAAAAATTTTGAATAACATTGCTTTGCAGCAATAATATATGATTCCAAATGTGAAAAATATTGTAGTCTCCTCGTTTCTTTACTCACTTCTATGCTAACTTCATATTTACCTTTTCATGGCGATTATCTTCGCCTTCTGTTTCAGATGATAAACCTGCTGTCGTTGTCACACATGGTGATTTACTTTCACTCACTGATCGCGCTCGCATCCGTACTTATCTGGGAGAGCTGCTCGGTGTACCACCTGCAAAACAAATATTCGACATTCCAGGTGATCCTCATCAAGTTATTTGGATCGTTTTGCTGTTCTCATACTTCATCTGTTGGGCTTTTGGTCAGTTGTTTTCATGATTATAAAGTAGGCATAAGTTCCATCTCTTTTGCTTGCAGAAAGCTGTGATCCAGAAAATGAGTTGGTAATAGTTGATATGTTGCGCTACTGCCTTGAACATGCCGATAGAAATCTATCTTGTACCCGTGCCAGGAACAAGGTTAGTCTTTCTTGCAAAGATTTAGCTCATAATGACTATGATCATATTCTGAGTCCTGGTATCTGTATTGTCTTTTGATTATAATTACGCGTGTAATGGAATTATAAAGTCCGTCTTTGCTCTTGAGTAGCAAGCTATTCTTTCTTGCAAATATCTTTCAGATATGAACATCACAATAGGTGTATCGCGAGTATTATCTAAAAAGGCTTGACAATGTCCTTAAAATATACATAGTTAGCACAGACCCCGCCTCCTTTTTCTTTTTTTCTTTTATTTCTTTTAAACCCAGGCAGAACTAGGAAAATAAATTAGAGGCTATGTTGTTAAAGGCACCGCCTAACCTGCTATTGGTCAGGATTTTCAAGTTATGACTTTTTATATATTACATAAAATTTTGAATGTTTGACTAATCAACCCGTCATCTGTCTGGTCAAAGGCGATGCGTAAGCAGTTTGAACTAACAAAACGCCTTGCCTGACCTACGGCTTTGACAACGTAGATTAGAGAGGAAATAAAATTTACAGCTAAGCAGGGGACATAAAAGCCTTTGGTTTGTTTTGTAAAGAGTTCTTAGGAAATCCAATGTCCTAAGTAGTTGTTATTACCAGTTAATCAATCAAGTTATTTTGCAAACTGTAATTAAGGTGAGCTTTTATAGGACATAAAAATCTAATATAACTGCCAGGAACTTTATTTTGGTGATTGTTGAATTATTACTAGATAACTGATGCTACTCCGATGTATTGTTCTCATCACTTATGATCATCTTGTATATCCTCGTAAAATACAGAGACGGGGGCATGGTTTTATTTCAGAGGTGGGTATTATAATACTAGTGAGCAAATATTTTATTATTTTTTATAAGAAAATAATAAAAATTATAGGATCGGCCCCGGGTTTGGACATGGGCAGCCCATTCCTGGTGCCGCCCCTCGTAACATTTGACATCAAAAGTTCAACCTGCTGTTTGCGACTATAGTAATTCCTTGCGACTGACTGCCCTTCTCTGCATCTTTTAGTTATATCTTATGCTGTTTCGTGTGCAGGGCTTCAGAGTCTTTGTATTAGCATGCATACATCTGTTATTAATCCTGTGGATTGCCATTCTGGCATTCAAAATGCGTCGCGCCCCGAAATCGAACAGTCATGTTGATTGGCATGCTATCCGTCATTTGTGGTTAGATGAGGATTAATATTAGCTTACATTTAAGGTTTAAATTACATTGTCTCATCTGATCGAACTCACTTTGAACATAAAACAATCTGAATGCCTCTGTCAATGTAAATGCTTTTGTTTTCATCTTCTACTTGTTCTTTGGATTATTATTGTTATAAAAAATGCTAAGAAGACTAAACGAGGACAAATTTACCATCAAAACGATATCATCTTGGTGGTAAATAAAACTAATAATAAGAAAGACTTAAACGACATCATTTTCATGGTGATTTTGTCCTCCGTTCCGTCTTCGTTTAATATTTGTTTTGAAATTTTAGTAACCTTTCTATCACACAAGAGTACAACTCATTATCCGTGAGCTTTATAGTAATCATATTACTTATTGCAAAAGTTTTTCACACTCCACATTAAAATGTTTCTTATCGAAGGACGAGATTATCTGAAGGGAATATCAGAGATGATAATTTTTCATAAAAAAAAATTAGAATGATATTTTTATTATTTATTTAATATTAACCGTTAGAAAAAGAAATTGAGAAGACTTATAAATCTCACCAAACAAATCATAACACAAAAATCAAAACTTTGAACTATATAGAAATGAAAATAGAAAAATTAATACGAGGCACCCAAATAGAACAAACGCATTTAGAGGAGCAAGACTAGATATGTAGTAGACAAAGAGAGAGAGATACGTAGGGTTGCCGTTGTGTCCGGTGACGATAAGGAAAGTTTAAAAATATTTAATTACGATTGTGTTGCGTGACGCGAGGGAAAGCTTAAAATATTTAATTTGCAGTCGTGTCACGTGACGCGAGGGAAAGTTTAAAAATATTATATATATATATATATATATGTTTTATAAAATTATAATATATATTTTTATTATAATAGATTTTTATTTAATAAATTTATTAATTAATTTTATCTTTAACAAAGAACTGGTATGTGACACGATGAAAATAGAAAGATTGCAACTTCCCTTTCAATGAATTCACTATTACGCCCCAAGGGGTGTGGCTTGGTGGTGAAGGGTCCAGAATCTCACCTTGAGGTTCTGGGTTCGAATCCAGGGGGTGCAACTTCTTGTAAGAGCCTGGGACAGCCGGGGGTTTTACCTGCGCCGCGGCCCATAATGGGTGGTTTGGTGGCGGGTTTCCAACGATTTAAAAAAAAAAAAAAAAAAAATTCACTATTACCCACTTTCTCCCTGTTTTCATAATACCTCATTATCCGGTCAAATAAATCAAAGAATTTATTAATATTTTTACATATTTATCCATGTGTTAAAACAATTAATATTTTGTATAATTATTAATTCATTTCAAAAATTTATAAGGAATATATGAAAGGTATCATCTACTGTTATTTTCTTTCTGCCATTTTAATTTTAATTTTTTTATTTTAGTAATTAATAATTTTATTTATTTAATATTATTTGTGTATTTTAATTATTCTTATGAACTAGTAATGATATAAAAAAGTAATTATTTTATTACAAGGGTAAATATGTAAAAACATTAATCAATTATTTGACTTCTTGATATATATATATATATATATATAATATATATATATATATATATATATATTCAATTTAATTTTAAAAAAATATTTATTATTTTTCATGTTTCCAAACAAAATCCTATTGCCAATAGAGAAGTGACTATAGGAGGATAAGATTCATTTTAACAATTTACAAATATAAAAATAAACAAAACTTTTGTGTCCATGAAATTTTTTTGGATAAAAACTCGTACCCGATCTGATCCTAATATACTGGACTTCATTTTCTGTATTTTTTTTCTTTTAATAAAGATATCAATATTCATATTCAATTCGTCAAACTAAAAAATATAAAGAATTATACTCATAATAAACCATAACACATCAGGCCCCCACATAATAAACCATAACTCATCAGATTCCTTGGACTGATGAACATACAAAGGCTATTAAACTAATAAAAAACACTGTTAAGGATATCCCTTGCTTATATTTAGCAAACCCTAGTTTACCAAAAGTTGCTTAGGAAATCTAAGCAAGAACTAGGTAGTTTCTGTAAACAGTTTAACTATGATCCTTTCAAAGCTAGTACCTCTAAAGATTGTGAAGGAAAATGTTCTTCAAAGCCTTATAAAAGGAATTACAGTTCTAAAAAATTTAGAAAATCTTTTCCTAGTTCTAAAGAAAATTTCTATAAAAAACCTCCAAAACCTTATAAGAAGTTCAATAGAAAACCTCACACTTCAAAATCTAAAGCCCCTTTCAATTATAAAGAAGCTACTTGTTACAAGTGTGGAAAGAAAGGACATACTGCAAAATATTGTAGGATGAACAAAAAACTTCATGAATTAGATCTCAGTGAAGAAATTCTTTCCAAAATAACAAATCTGCTTATTGAGTCTTCTGAATCAGAATCTTCCGTAACAGGCGATTCTGAACCTTTACAAGTTGATGAGTTAGTTGATTCAGATACTTTTAGCAATAGTGATTCTGACACAGATTCCTATTTAAAGAATAAGAAACTTAATGTTTTGACCAAAGAACAAGAAACTTTTCTTGAAATTGTAAAACACATTTCTAATCCTGACTTACAAAAAGAATATCTTGACAAACTCCTAAAGACTTTTGACAAAGGAGAATCTTCTAAACTCCCGTTTTGAAACAAAATACTTATGATCTTACACAAATCCTAAGTAAGAAGAAGAATAAAAAAGACACACCAAATTTGCAAGACCTTCAAAAAGAAATCCAAGAAGTAAAAATTGAATAAAAAGATTTAAAAAAAAACCAAAAAATGATTCTGAAACAATCCAACTTCTTCTTAAAAGCCAATTAGTTGATAATTCTGAAAAGGTTCAGATTCTGATAATGATGGATCTGAGAACCAAAAGCTTGAGAATATTGAGTCCCTTCCAAATGATTTTCTTTTTGTTCTAAAGCAAGTAACAACAAGAAAATACCTAATCTGGATTACCCTTATCCTTTCATCTGATTTCCAAATTGACACAGTAGCCTTATTTGACACGGGTGCTGATCTAAATTGTATCAAAGAGATTATTATTCCAAAAGAGTTTCATAAAGAAACACATGAAAAAATTTCTGCAGCAAATAATTCGAAACTAGAAATTTCTTCCAAAGTTGATGCTTCAATTCCTAATGATAATTTTGAATTTAGGACTTCCTTTCTTTTAACAAATGATATACATCATGCTGTTATTCTTGGAACTCCATTCATAAACCTCATTACTACTCCTTACACCGTTACTTATAATGGCATAACCTTTAATATTTCTCTCTAAGAATTTCTCTCTTCTTAGAACTCTTTCTCAGTTTATACATACACGACAGGATCTAATACATACAATGATGTGTATGAAGATGCAAATGTTATCAGATTTTAATAAGGCCGGGGTGACAAACACAGTACCAGATCTGGATCCCAGAAATGGTGCTCTGAGTGAAGGAGGGAGAAGAGAATTACAACTGAGGGGAGAGATCCGGTCTCTATGCCTCAGAGGAGTAGTAACAAAATTAAATGACAGAACTGATATAATTATCAGTCTGTAAGCATGCTTTTAAAAATAAAATTGCTTTTAAATAAACATTCACAACTTTTACATAGGCTTTAAAACGATTGCTTACATTTTCTTGAAGAACAAAATAAAGTATAAACTGAGAGAAAAGAAAGAGTTCTAAGAAGAGAGAAATTCTTAGAGAGAAATTTGAAAATAAATCTAAAGAAACCCGGATGCTCTCTACTGAGAGTTAATGGGAACTATATACCCAATCAACCAACTACCATAATTTTTACAATTATTAAATAGTAAGATACAGTAAGATGCTTCTGCTTTTCTGTCTTGTAACGTGCTTTGGGTGGCTTTGAATGCTCTCTTCAAATGGATTTTAGAAGGAGCTTCTGAACAGTAATTCCAAAGCAACTTGAGCCTAAACAGAGTTACAAAATGTGACCCCAGTATTCTGATGATACACGACAGGATCTAATACATACAATGATGGTATGAAGATGCAAATGTTATCAGATTTTAATAAGGCCGGGGTGACAAAAACACAGTACCAGATCTGGATCCCAGAAATGGTGCTCTGAGTGAAGAGGAGAGAAGAATGTGTTTCTATCCTATCCAATTGTTCTTTAATCGCTTTAAACAAAATCAGATTTTGAATCATGAACAATTCTCTGGCTATCTTTAGAAATTTGGAATGGTTCAAAGATAGGCTTTTTAAGTTTCTTTTCCTCATTAGGCTTTACAACTGTTTTCAAGGAAGAAGCAGTAATTGTGGACTGTTGGATTTGACTTTCTATTCTAGTCAATTGTTTTCCAATAGTATTTAGATTAGTATTACAGAAATTATTCTGTTGAATAATACTATCTAAGTCTTTATCAGTATCATTAGGTCTATGAATCTTTAAGGGTGAGGCTTTAACCTGAATCGAAGGTTCACCATGATCAATAGTTATATTTCTCAAGGGAGGGTGTTCAGATTCAATAGTCCTGTCACTATCAGAAAGATTCCATTGAGGTATTTTCTTTCTAATAGTAATGGGATTTGATTCTTTAAAAGGGTAAGAAATGTTATTTTCGGAAGCATACATTTCAAACCAATCAAAAAATGTGATGTGTACTTTATGTAGTTCTATAAATTCATAATAAGATCTTTGAATTTGTTGTCTTTGGTTTAGGAAATGTTTGAAAAACCAGAGTCTTTTTTCTTTATTCATCTCAGAATAAAAATCGTCATGCAAAAAGGATTTATTTATCTTGAAATCTTTGTGTAGGACATTTATAATATTTTCTGTGACAGCAGCAGAAAATGTAGGAGATGTAGGAGGAGAATCAGCTTTAGTTTGTTCATGTTGGCTACTAGTATATATAGGATGAGGGATATTAGTAGTATAATCAACAGAACGTATGGAGGAACTTGGTATATCTGAAGTAGAGAATCTAGGTTGTAGATTATAACTGACGGAACTTTAGAGAATTTTCTTTCTAAGGAAGAAATACTGGACATAAAGTCCCTATCACTGAATCTAGATGAAGTACTTCTTTTAAAAGACAGTTTGACTTTTCCATCAGAATACTGGGTCACATTTTGTAACTCTGTATTAGGCTCAAGTTGCTTTGGAATTACTGGTTCAGAAGCTCCTTCTAAAATCCATTCATCCGGAAGATTGATATCTTTCCATTGGATAGGTCTGGGGATAACCATGTTAGATTTGGACAGATCAGTCTGTAAGAGAAGAGTCTCATCTCTTTTTGACTGGATCTTATGTTGCGTGTTGAACGCAGAATGCATATCTTTGTAGGAAATTTTGTAAATCAAGGCAACAGGGATTGATCCTTCAAACATATGGTAGTTATGGGTTTTAATTTGAAGAACCATGCTTTTTAGAATATTTTGTCTTGTAAAGAGATTGTGATGTTTGGATAACAATCGAAAGAGATTGGTCCTTTACAGAGACTTGATCAATTACTACTAAGTAAAGAATCATCAAAAGTGATGAATCTTCCATCTCTTAAAACGGCTAAGATAGAAGATCTAAGCCTTCTTTTGTAAGGGGTCTCTTTCCTCTTTGCTCCTTCTTGCTGGCTTTTCTCTTTGTTTCTTTCTCCTATCTTTCTTTTTTCCAACTTGGATTAGACCAACATGCACATAATTAAATTTCTTTTCTTTTAAATGTTTTTAAGGCACTTTCAGAAAATCAAATTTATGTTTCAAAAGGTTTTGTAAGGTAATATCACGTCTTCAGTTTTATAACATAATCTGTTTTAAGAAATCAAGTCTTTTTGTTTTGTAAAATTAGTCTGTCGTGTATGGTATTTAGACTAGGTGTGGTTGGATGTGTTTATTGTTTTAAAGATTTCATCTGTTATTATTTTTAGACTATTTTCTGTGTGTTTGCTGAATTTCTTACTGGTTGTAAGCCCCGCCAAGGATAGGATTCCGTTTAGGGCAGTAAACCCATACCTGTAGGCAAATCTCATAGTAATAGTATAGGAATAGTTCCTCATGGAGTCTCTATTCTGTAGAACATCCTCTCTCTCTAGCTCTTCTACTGAAAGGACTAGTGATTCAAAAAATATAGTGAACTCTGAAGATCTCATAATTGAAGATTTTAATAAAGCTATTGACTGCTGGAAATTACCAAAAATCTCAAAAGACGTAATTTACAAAACAAAAAGACTTGATTTTCTTAAAACAGATTATGTTATAAAAACTGAAGAACGTGATATTACCCTTACAAAACTTTTGAAACAATAAATTTATTTTCTGAAAGTGCCTTAAAACATTTAAAAGAAAAGAAATTTAATTATGTGCATGTTGGTCTAATCCAAGTTGGAATAAAGCCCCTTACAAAAGAAGGCTTAGATACTTCTATCTTAGCCGTTTTAAGAGATGGAAGATTCATCACTTTTGATGATTCTTTACTTAGTAGTATTGAATCAAGTCTCTGTAAAGGACCGATCTCTTTCGATTGTTATCCAAACATCACAATCTCTTTACAAGACAAAAATATTCTAAAAAGCATGGTTCTTCAAATTAAAACCCATAACTACCATATGTTTGAAGGATCAATCCCTGTTGCCTTGATTTACAAAATTTCCTACAAAGCTATGCATTCTGCGTTCAACACGCAACATAAGATCCAGTCAAAAAGAGATGAGACTCTTCTCTTACAGACTGATCTGTCCAAATCTAACATGGTTATCCCCAGACCTATCCAATGGAAAGATATCAATCTTCCGGATGAATGGATTTTAGAAGGAGCTTCTGAACCAGTAATTCCAAAGCAACTTGAGCCTAATACAGAGTTACAAAATGTGACCCAGTATTCTGATGGAAAAGTCAAACTGTCTTTAAAAGAAGTACTTCATCTAGATTCAGTGATAGGGACTCTATGTCCAGTATTTCTTCCTTAGAAAGAAAATTCTCTAAAGTTCCGTCAGTTATAAATCTACAACCTAGATTCTCTACTTCAGATATACCAAGTTCCTCCATACGTTCTGTTGACTATTATATACTATATCCTCATCCTATATATACTAGTAGCCAACATGAACAAACTAAAGCTGATTCTCCTCCTACATCTCCTACATTTTCTGCTGTCACAGAAAATATTATAAATGTCCTACACAAAGATTTCAAGATAAATAAATCCTTTTTGCATGACGATTTTTATTCTGATCTGAAATAAAGAAAAAAGACTCTGGTTTTTCAAACATTTCTTAAACCAAAGACAACAAATTCAAAAATCTTATTATGAATTTATAGAACTACATAAAGTACACATCACATTTTTTGATTGGTTTGAAATGTATGCTTCCGAAAATGACATTTCTTACCCTTTTAAAGAATCAAATCCCATTACTGTTAGAAAGAAAATACCTCAATGGAATCTTTCTGATAGTGACAGGACTATTGAATCTGAACACCCCTCCTTGAGAAATAAACATAGACCATGGTGAACCCTCAATTCAGATTAAAGCCTCACCATTAAAGATTCATAGACCTAATGATACTGATAAAGACTTAGATAGTATTATTCAACAGAATAATTTCTGTAATACTAATCTAAATACAATTGGAAAACAGTTGACTAGGATAGAAAGTCAAATCCAACAATCCACTATTACTGCTTCTTTCTTAAAACAGTTGTAAAACCTAATGAGGACAAGAAACTTAAAAAGCCTATCTTTGAACCATTTCAGATTTCTAAGATAGCCAGAGATTGTTCATGATTCAAAATCTGATTTTGTTAAAGCTATTAAAGAACAATTGGATAGGATAGAAACATCTTCTTCCTCTTCAAAAAAGAAAGTAGATATTGCCCTAGATACCCCCCAATCTAGTAGTAGAATTGGAGTTCTAGACCTAGATAATTCTTCCATAGCTTCTTCAGACATAGAAGCCTTCCAAGAAAATTCCAAACCTGTCTCCAAAGTTAATAAAGTTCATTGGGAATTAGCACTTCCTGCTACTTCTTATTCTCCTCCTGATATAGCTGTTGATAATAGGCCTAGTGCAATAAGCCAATCCCGGTTTAATGCATCTTCTGTCTATGAATGGAATATAGATGGAATGTCTGAATATAACATTCTTAGCCTATTACAACAAATGACCATGGCAGCTAATGCTTACAAAACCCAAACGGGGACCTCTGATAAGGCGATTACAGAGATTCTCGTTGCTGGTTTTACTGGTCAACTTAAAGGTTGGTGGGATCATCTTCTCACCAAAAGTCAACAACTTGACATCTTGGATGCTATTCAAACAGATGAAGACAATGTTCCTATTCTGGATGAATACAACAGTCCATTCAAGATGCCGTTGCAACCCTAATTTTACCATTTCCCTCCATTTCATAGGTGACCCATCTCACTTACGAGATAAAAATGCCGAGTTACTACATAATCTTAGATGTAGAAAACTTAGTGACTTCCAAAGCTATAAAACCACCTTCTTTACAAGACTCTTTTTAAGAGATGACGCAAATAATATAACTTGGAAAGAAAAATTCCTTGCTGGTTTACCTACCCTTTTAGGTGAAAAAGTTAGGAATTCTATTAAAGCCCTCCATGACAATCGAATCCCTTATGAAAGACTTACCTATGGTGAATTAGTTAGTTTTATCAATAAGGAAGGATTAAAGATATGCCAAGACTTGAAATTACAGAAACGCCTAAAATGGGAGCTTAGGAAATCTAAGCAAGAACTAGGTAGTTTCTGTAAACAGTTTAACTATGATCCTTTCAAAGCTAGTACCTCTAAAGATTGTGAAGGAAAATGTTCTTCAAAGCCTTATAAAAGAAATTACAGTTCTAAAAAATTTAGAAAATCTTTTCCTACTTCTAAAGAAAATTTCTATAAAAAACCTCCAAACCTTATAAGAAATCCAATAGAAAACCTCACACTTCAAAATCTAAAGCCCCTTTCAATTATAAAGAAGCTACTTGTTAGTTACAAACTAGGAAGCTACAGGAGATAGTTACAATACGTGTGGAAAGAAAGGACATACTGCAAAATATTGTAGGATGAACAAAAAACTTCATGAATTAGATCTCAGTGAAGAAATTCTTTCAAAATAACAAATCTGCTTATTGAGTCTTCTGAATCAGAATCTTCCGTAACAGGCGATTCTGAACCTTTACAAGTTGATGAGTTAGTTGATTCAGATACTTTTAGCAATAGTGATTCTGACACAGATTCTATTTAAAGAATAAGAAACTTAATGTTTTGACCAAAGAACAAGAAACTTTTCTTGAAATTGTAAAACACATTTCTAATCCTGACTTACAAAAAGAATATCTTGACAAACTCCTAAAGACTTTTGACAAAGGAGAATCTTCTAAAACTCCCGTTTTGAAACAAAATACTTATGATCTTACACAAATCCTAAGTAAGAAGAAGAATAAAAAGACACACCAAATTTGCAAGACCTTCAAAAAGGAAATCCAAGAAGTAAAAATTGAAATAAAAGATTTAAAAGAAAAACAGAAAAATGATTCTGAAACAATCCAACTTCTTCTTAAAAGTCAATTAGTTGATAATTCTGAAAAAGGTTCAGATTCTGATAATGATGGATCTGAAACCAAAAGCTTGAGAATATTGAGTCTCTTCCAAATGATTTTCTTTTTGTTCTAAAGCAAGTAACAACAAGAAAATACCTAATCTGGATTACCCTTATCCTTTCATCTGATTTCCAAATTGACACAGTAGCCTTATTTGACACAGGTGCTGATCTAAATTGTATCAAAGAGATTATTATTCCAAAAGAGTTTCATAAAAGAACACATGAAAAACTTTCTGCAGCAAATAATTCGAAACTAGAAATTTCTTCCAAAGTTGATGCTTCAATTCCTAATGATGGTTTTGAATTTAGGACTTCCTTTCTTTTAACAAATGATATACATCATGCTGTTATTCTTGGAACTCCATTCATAAACCTCATTACTCCTTACACCGTTACTTATAATGGCATAACCTTTAAAGCAAAAGATAAAAAATTGAAATTTTCATTCATTGAAAAACCTAAAACAAGAAATTTGAATATTCTAAAAGCTTGTTCTGTTTATCAGAACCATATTAGTGTTTTGCTAAAGAAAAAACAAAATGACTTACTTCATTTAAAGAATGATTTAAATATTGAAAGACTTGAAAAACAACTACAAACTGATTTGATAAAAAGAAAGATTAATGATTTCAAAGCATTAATTGAAAAAGAAATCTGTGCTGATCTACCTTCTGCCTTTTGGAGCAGAAAGCAACATTTGATAGATCTTCCCTATGAATCCTCTTTTGATGAAAAGCAAATTCCTACTAAAGCTAGACCTATTCAAATGAATATGGACTTAGAAAGACATTGTAGAAAAAATGGATCAAGGACTTAGAATCTAAAGGTTTGATTGTCAAGTCAAGGTCTCCTTGGTCCTGCGCCGCTTTCTATGTAAATAAAAATTCTGAGATAGAAAGAGGAACACCTAGACTGGTTATCAATTACAAACCTTTAAACAAGGCCCTAAAATGGATTAGGTATCCCATACCTAACAAGAAAGATTTGCTTCAAAAACTCCACTCTGCTTTCATATTTTCAAAATTTGATATGAAGTCTGTTTTGGCAAATCCAATTCATCCTAAAGATCGTTATAAAACTGCTTTTACTGTTCCATTTGGACAATTTGAAGGACAGTTATGATGCCATTCGGTTTAAAGAATGCACCTTCTGAGTTTCAGAGAATTATGAATGATATTTATAATCCTTATTCAGATTTTGTTTGTATTGTTTATATTGATGATGTTTTGATTTTTCAAAAGACATAGATCAACACTTCAAACATTTAAAGACCTTTTATTTTGCCACTAGAAAGGCTGGTTTAGCGCTGTCTCTAGTACAAAGATTTCTTTATTCCAAACTAAGGTTAGATTCCTAGGACATTATATTTCCAAAGGAACTATCACACCCATTGAAAGATCTCTTGCTTTTACTGATAAATTCCCTGATAAAATTCTAGATAAAAGCCAACTCCAAAGATTTTTAGGAAGTTTAAATTATGTTCTAGATTTTTGTCCTAACATCAATAGAATTGCAAAACCATTGCATGATAGATTAAAGAAAGTTCTGTTCCTTGGACTGATGAACATACAAAGGCTATTAAAACTAATAAAAAACACTGTTAAGGATATCCTTGCTTATATTTAGCAAACCCTAGTTTACCAAAAGTTGTTGAAACTGATGCATCTGACTTAGGGTATGGTGGTGGTATCCTAAAACAAGTAGATAATGGTAAAGAACAAATAGTTCAATATGTTTCTGCTCATTGGAATGATTGTCAGAAAAACTATTCTACTATTAAAAAAGAAATTTTATCAATTGTTCTTTGCATATCTAAATTTCAAAGTGATTTACTAAATCAAAAATTTTTGCTAAGGATTGATTGTAAAGCTGCAAAACATGTTTTAGAAAAAGATGTTCAAAACAATGCATCTAAACAGATCTTTGCACGATGGCAAGCAATTTTGAGTGTTTTTGATTTTGAAATTGAATTTATAAAAGGAGATAAAAATTCTGTTCCAGACTTTCTAACCAGAGAATTTCTCCAAAACAGATAATGCCGCCCAAGAAAAAAAGACACTGGCAAAGCTAAGATTATTGAGCCCCCTGTCCAAAGCCATTACAAAGAATCCCAATCTCCTCCACCCATTCCAAAGTTAGCCTCAGGCATTCCTATAAAATCTTGGGTTGACACAATCCAAGAAGATGAAGAATCTTCATCTAAAGCAATTACTTCTCAAGATCAGGTAAATGAATGGATTGAATCCATTTCTAAATCCCCTGAACTCCTACTTGCTTTACAAGTTTTTTCAAAAAATCAAGATATTCAAAAAACTTCTTCCAAAGAAATTACTTTTCCAAAATCTCAAAAGGAAATTGTTTTAACTGGAAGTTCATCTTCCCAAATAATTTCTCAAAAGCCTTCACAAAAATCGGATTGGTATAATAAAACCTATCACCAAAATATTTTGAGCATTGAAGATGGGTTTTATAGTCCTGATCCATTTATTACCCTTTCAAAGTTTTTTCCAAAGGGTTGGTTTTTCAAACCTTGGGATTTATCAAAACCCCAATCCTTTTATCAAGACATTCTTGAATTGACGGAATCTGTAAAATTCAAACACTTTTTCCTTTCTGATACTCATTCTGAGCCGGCCTATTCTACGGCCACTATCCTTAAAGTCATTTCTCCAAAACAATGGGGAGAACCCCTTCATAACCCTAAAGCTTTCCCTGCAAATTTCCAAAAATCGATTATTAAACCAAGAAAAAGCCATTCATGGTTATTTTTCTTTAATTCCAAAATAACCGTCGAAAGCCTTCCAAACTGGTTCCAACATTGGTGGAACTATTATGGACCAAGCCCAGAATATTAACCCCCAATGCAAAATCCTGCCTAAACCTTTTTAAAGCCCACTATATTCCCTCGTCTTCAGAGAAAAGATTCCCCCCTTTTCTTTGTTTCTGTACAAATTTTTTCTTACCTTGGGTCTGGATGTGGAGTCTTCAATTCTACACCCAAGAAACCCATTTGCTTCTCCAAAGAACCTTCAAAGTTAAATGGTGGTCCAAATTTGACGAAGAGTCAAAGCTGACACAACACATGGTCCAGCAATGGCTCTGTGCTAAAGGCCATATTAAATCTAATATTGAAGTTGTCAAAGCCCAAAGCACGTTTCTCTCTCAGAAGTCTATGGCCCAATCTCTCCTTGCAGGTGCCAAGTCTGAAGAGGAATATTTTCAAGTAATGCAACAACTCCTTGCCTCGAGACCAGCATCTTCTGATGCCAGCTCTTCAAGTGGTGGGGAGCCACAGCCTTTTATTTCTCTTGGAGATGATAACGAAGATGACTGTTTCGGTATCCTCTCTTCTTTAAAAAAAAAAAAAAAAAAAAAAAAAGTCATTGAGCATAAGAAAATTATTTTCTTTTCCCCTTCACTCACTATTCTCTACACGAGAAAAAAGCTGTGGGAAAAGTAATTTTCAAATTCAAGCATCCAAAGCACTCAACAGGTACCGGTGGGACCTTGACCAACAATTCAATTCAAAATAATTGATGACAAAGCCATGTGAAAGAGCATCTTATGATGACAAAGCCAGGTGAAAGCAAAAGAAAAAGCAGAAGCATCTTACTGTAGCCATGTGAAGAGAGCATTCAAAGCCACCCAAAGCACGTTACAAAGACAGAAAAGCAGAAGCATCTTACTGTATCTTACTATTTTAATAATTGTAATAATTATGGTAGTTGGTTGATTGGGTATATAGTTCCCATTAACTCTCAGTAGAGAGCATCCGGTTTTCTTTAGAATTATTTTCAAATTTCTCTCTAAGAATTTCTCTCTTCTTAGAACTCTTTCTCAGTTTATACTTTAATTTTGTTCTTCAAAGAAAATGTAAGCAATCGTTTTAAAGCCTATGTAAAAGTTGTGAATGTTTATTTAAAAGCAATTTTATTTTTAAAAGCATGCTTACAGACTGATAATTATATCAGTTCTGTCATTTAATTTTGTTACTACTCCTCTGAGGCATAGAGACCGGATCTCTCCCCTCAGTTGTAATTCTCTTCTCCCTCCTTCACTCAGAGCACCATTTCTGGGATCCAGATCTGGTACTGTGTTTGTCACCCCCGGCCTTATTAAAATCTGATCATTTGCATCTTCATAAACATCATTGTATGTTTTAGATCCTGTCGTGTATGGTATCAGACTAGGTGTGGTTGGATGTATTATTGTTTTATAGATTTCATCTGTTATTATTTTTAGACTTTTTCTGTGTGTTTGCTGAATTTCTTACTGGTTGTAAGCCCCGCCGAAGGATAGAATTCCGTTTAGGGCAGTAAACCCATACCTGTAGGCAAATCTCATATAAATAGTATAGGATAGTTCCTTATGGAGTCTCTATTCTGTAGAACATCCTCTCTCTCTAGCTCTTCTACTGAAAGGACTAGTGATTCAAGAAATATAGTGAACTCTGAAGATCTCATAATTGAAGATTTTAATAAAGCTATTGACTGTTGGAAATTACCAAAAATCTCAAAAGACGTAATTTCAAAACAAAAAGAGACTTGATTTCTTAAAAGACATGTTATATAAAACTGAAGAACGTGATATTACCCTTACAAAACATTTTGAAACAATAAATTTATTTTCTGAAAGTGCCTTAAAACATTTAAAAGAAAAGAAATTTAATTATGTGCATGTTGGTCTAATCCAAGTTGGAATAAAGCCCTTACAAAAGAAGGCTTAGATACTTCTATCTTAGCCGTTTTAAGAGATGGAAGATTCATCACTTTTGATGATTCTTTACTTAGTAGTATTGAATCAAGTCTCTGTAAAGGACCATCTCTTTCGATTGTTATCCAAACATCACAATCTCTTTACAAGACAAAAATATTCTAAAAAGCATGGTTCTTCAAATTAAAACCCATAACTACCATATGTTTGAAGGATCAATCCCTGTTGCCTTGATTACAAAAAATATTTCCTACAAAGCTATGCATTCTGCGTTCAACACGCAACATAAGATCCAGTCAAAAAGAGATGAGACTCTTCTCTTACAGACTGATCTGTCCAAATCTAACATGGTTATCCCCAGACCTATCCAATGGAAAGATATCAATCTTCCGGATGAATGGATTTTAGAAGGAGCTTCTGAACCAGTAATTCCAAAGCAACTTGAGCCTAATACAGAGTTACAAAATGTGACCCAGTATTCTGATGGAAAAGTCAAACTGTCTTTTAAAAGAAGTACTTCATCTAGATTCAGTGATAGGGACTCTATGTCCAGTATTTCTTCCTTAGAAAGAAAATTCTCTAAAGTTCCGTCAGTTATAAATCTACAACCTAGATTCTCTACTATTATACCTTCCTCCATACAAGTTCCTCCATACGTTCTGTTGATTATACTACTAATATCCCTCATCCTATATATACTAGTAGCCAACATGAACAAACTAAAGCTGATTCTCCTCCTACATCTCCTACATTTTCTGCTGTCACAGAAAATATTATAAATGTCCTACACAAAGATTTCAAGATAAATAAATCCTTTTTGCATGACGATTTTTATTCTGATCTGAATAAAGAAAAAAGACTCTGGTTTTTCAAACATTTCCTAAACCAAAGACAACAAATTCAAAGATCTTATTATGAATTTATAGAACTACATAAAGTACACATCACATTTTTTGATTGGTTTGAAATGTATGCTTCCGAAAATGACATTTCTTACCCTTTTAAAGAATCAAATCCCATTACTATTAGAAAGAAAATACCTCAATGGAATCTTTCTGATAGTGACAGGACTATTGAATCTGAACATCCTCCCTTGAGAAATATAACTATTGACCATGGTGAACCCTCGATTCAGATTAAAGCCTCACCCTTAAAGATTCATAGACCTAATGATACTGATAAAGACTTAGATAGTATTATTCAACAGAATAATTTCTGTAATACTAATCTAAATAAATTGGAAAACAGTTGACTAGGATAGAAAGTCAAATCCAACAATCCACATTACTGTTCTTCATTAAAACTTTGTAAAGCCTAATGAGGACAAGAAACTTAAAAAGCCTATCTTTGAACCATTCCAATTTCTAAAGATAGCCAAAGAATTGTCATGATTCAAAATCTGATTTTGTTAAAGCTATTAAAGAACAATTGGATAGGATAGAAACATCTTCTTCCTCTTCAAAAAAGAAAGTAGATATTGCCCTAGATACCCCCCAATCTAGTAGTAGAATTGGAGTTCTAGACCTAGATAATTCTTCCATAGCTTCTTCAGACATAGAAGCCTTCCAAGAAAATTCCAAACCTGTCTCCAAAGTTAATAAAGTTCATTGGGAATTAGCACTTCCTGCTACTTCTTATTCTCCTCATGATATAGCTATTGATAATAGGCCTAGTGCAATAAGCCAATCCCGGTTTAATGCATCTTCTGTCTATGAATGGAATATAGATGGAATGTCTGAATATAACATTCTTAGCCTATTACAACAAATGACCATGGCAGCTAATGCTTACAAAACCCAAACAGGAACCTCTGATAAGGCGATTACAGAGATTCTCGTTGCTGGTTTTACCGGTCAACTTAAAGGTTGGTGGGATCATCTTCTCACCAAAAGTCAACAACTTGACATCTTGGATGCTATTCAAACAGATGAAGACAATGTTCCTATTCTGGATGAATACAACAGTCCCATTCAAGATGCGTTGCAACCTTAATTTTACCATTTCCCTCCATTTCATAGGTGACCCATCTCACTTACGAGATAAAAATGCCGAGTTACTACATAATCTTAGATGTAGAAAACTTAGTGACTTCCAAAGCTATAAAACCACCTTCTTTACAAGACTCTTTTTAAGAGATGACGCAAATAATATAACTTGGAAAGAAAAATTCCTTGCTGGTTTACCTACCCTTTTAGGTGAAAAAGTTAGGAATTCTATTAAAGCCCTCCATGACAATCGAATCCCCTATGAAAGACTTACCTATGGTGAATTAGTTAGTTTTATCAATAAGGAAGGATTAAAGATATGCCAAGACTTGAAATTACAAAAACGCCTAAAATGGGAGCTTAGGAAATCTAAGCAAGAACTAGGTAGTTTCTGTAAACAGTTTAACTATGATCCTTTCAAAGCTAGTACCTCTAAAGATTGTGAAGGAAAATGTTCTTCAAAGCCTTATAAAAGAAATTACAGTTCTAAAAATTTTAGAAAATCTTTTCCTACTTCTAAAGAAAATTTCTATAAAAAACCTCCAAAAGCCTTATAAGAAATCCAATAGAAAACCTCACACTTCAAAATCTAAAGCCCCTTTCAATTATAAAGAAGCTACTTGTTACAAATGTGGAAAGAAAGGACATACTGCAAAATATTGTAGGATGAACAAAAAACTTCATGAATTAGATCTCAGTGAAGAAATTCTTTCCAAAATACAAATCTGCTTATTGAGTCTTCTGAATCAGAATCTTCCGTAACAGGCAATTCTGAACCTTTACAAGTTGATGAGTTAGTTGATTCAGATACTTTTAGCAATAGTGATTCTGACACAGATTCTTATTTAAAGAATAAGAAACTTAATGTTTTGACAAAGAACAAGAAACTTTTCTTGAAATTGTAAAACACATTTCTAATCCTGACTTACAAAAAGAATATCTTGACAAACTCCTAAAGACTTTTGACAAAGGAGAATCTTCTAAAACTCCCGTTTTGAAACAAAATACTTATGATCTTACACAAATCCTAAGTAAGAAGAAGAATAAAAAAGACACACCAAATTTGCAAGACCTTCAAAAAGAAATCCAAGAAGTAAAAATTGAAATAAAAGATTTAAAAGAAAAACAGAAAAATGATTCTGAAACAATCCAACTTCTTCTTAAAAGTCAATTAGTTGATAATTCTGAAAAAGGTTCAGATTCTGATAATGATGATCTGAAACCAAAAGCTTGAGAATATTGAGTCTCTTCCAAATGATTTTCTTTTTGTTCTAAAGCAAGTAACAACAAGAAAATACCTAATCTGGATTACCCTTATCCTTTCATCTGATTTCCAAATTGACACAGTAGCCTTATTTGACACAGGTGCTGATCTAAATTGTATCAAAGAGATTATTATTCCAAAAGAGTTTCATAAAGAAACACATGAAAAACTTTCTGCAGCAAATAATTCGAAACTAGAAATTTCTTCCAAAGTTGATGCTTCAATTCCTAATGATGGTTTTGAATTTAGGACTTCCTTTCTTTTAACAAATGATATACATCATGCTGTTATTCTTGGAACTCCATTCATAAACCTCATTACTCCTTACACCGTTACTTATAATGGCATAACCTTTAAAGCAAAAGATAAAAAATTGAAATTTTCTTTCATTGAAAAACCTAAAACAAGAAATTTGAATATTCTAAAAGCTTGTTCTGTTTATCAGAACCATATTAGTGTTTTGCTAAAGAAAAAACAAAATGACTTACTTCATTTAAAGAATGATTTAAATATTGAAAGACTTGAAAAACAACTACAAACTGATTTGATAAAACGAAAGATTAATGATTTCAAAGTATTAATTGAAAAAGAAATATGTGCTGATTTACCTTCTGCCTTTTGGAGTAGAAAGCAACATTTGATAGATCTTCCCTATGAATCCTCTTTTGATGAAAAACAAATTCCTACTAAAGCCAGACCTATTCAAATGAATATGGACTTAGAAAGACATTGTAGAAATGAGATCAAGGACTTAGAATCTAAAGGATTGATTGTCAAGTCAAGGTCTCCTTGGTCCTGCGCCGCTTTCTATGTAAATAAAAATTCTGAGATAGAAAGAGGAACACCTAGACTGGTTATCAATTACAAACCTTTAAACAAGGCCCTAAAATGGATTAGGTATCCCATACCTAACAAGAAAGATTTGCTTCAAAAACTCCACTCTGCTTTCATATTTTCAAAATTTGATATGAAATCTGGTTTTTGGCAAATCCAAATTCATCCTAAAGATCGTTATAAAACTGCTTTTACTGTTCCATTTGGACAATTTGAATGGACAGTGATGCCATTCGGTTTAAAGAATGCACCTTCTGAGTTTCAGAGAATTATGAATGATATTTATAATCCTTATTCAGATTTTTGTATTGTTTATATTGATGATGTTTTGATTGACATAGATCAACACTTCAAACATTTAAAGACCTTTTATTTTGCCACTAGAAAGGCTGGTTTAGCTGTCTCTAGTACAAAGATTTCTTTATTCCAAACTAAGGTTAGATTCCTAGGACATTATATTTCCAAAGGAACTATCACACCCATTGAAAGATCTCTTGCTTTTACTGATAAATTCCCCGATAAAATTCTAGATAAGAGCCAACTCCAAAGATTTTTAGGAAGTTTAAATTATGTTCTAGATTTTTGTCCTAACATCAATAGAATTGCAAAACCATTGCATGATAGATTAAAGAAAGTTCCTGTTCCTTGGACTGATGAACATACAAAGGCTATTAAACTAATAAAAAACACTGTTAAGGATATCCCTTGCTTATATTTAGCAAACCCTAGTTTACCAAAAGTTGTTGAAACTGATGCATCTGACTTAGGGTATGGTGGTATCCTAAAACAAGTAGATAATGGTAAAGAACAAATAGTTCAATATGTTTCTGCTCATTGGAATGATTGTCAGAAAAAACTATTCTACTATTAAAAAAGAAATTTTATCAATTGTTCTTTGCATATCTAAATTTCAAAGTGATTTACTAAATCAAAAATTTTTGCTAAGGATTGATTGTAAAGCTGCAAACATGTTTTAAAAAAAGATGTTCAAAACATTGCATCTAAACAGATCTTTGCACGATGGCAAGCAATTTTGAGTGTTTTTGATTTTGAAATTGAATTTATAAAAGGAGATAAAAATTCTGTTCCAGACTTTCTAACCAGAGAATTTCTCCAAAACAGATAATGCCGCCCAAGAAAAAAAGACACTGGCAAAGCTAAGATTATTTGCCCCCTGTCCAAAGCCATTACAAAGAATCCTAATCTCCTCCACCCATTCCAAAGTTAGCCTCAGGCATTCCTATAAAATCTTGGGTTGACACAATCCAAGAAGATGAAGAATCTTCATCTAAAGCAATTACTTCTCAAGATCAGGTAAATGAATGGATTGAATCCATTTCTAAATCCCCTGAACTCCTACTTGCTTTACAAAGTTTTTCAAAAAATCAAGATATTCAAAAAACTTCTTCCAAAGAAATTACTTTCCAAAATCTCAAAAGGAAATTGTTTTAACTGGAAGTTCATCTTCCCAAATAATTTCTCAAAAGCCT
Organism: Zanthoxylum bungeanum; assembly: GCA_019454045.1. NCBI lineage: Eukaryota > Viridiplantae > Streptophyta > Magnoliopsida > Sapindales > Rutaceae > Zanthoxylum > Zanthoxylum bungeanum. The sequence goes on from SKCR01019290.1 coordinate 107,124, forward strand.
TCACAAAATCGGATTGGTATAATAAAACCTATCACCAAAATATTTTGAGCATTGAAGATGGGTTTTATAGTCCTGATCCATTTATTACCCTTTCAAAGTTTTTTCCAAAGGGTTGGTTTTTCAAACCTTGGGATTTATCAAAACCCCAATCCTTTTATCAAGACATTCTTGAATTAACGGAATCTGTAAAATTCAAACACTTTTTCCTTTCTGATACTCATTCTGAGCCGGCCTATTCTACGGCCACTATCCTTAAAGTCATTTCTCCAAAACAATGGGGAGAACCCCTTCATAACCCTAAAGTTTTCCCTGCAAATTTCCAAATTCGAATTAAACCATTGCTTATCCTACTCTTATTGGGATTACCAGCAAGCGTGGTTTAATACTTTCCTAATCCAAAACCCTAAGAAAAGCCATTCATGGTTATTTTTCTTTAATTCCAAAATAACCGTCGAAAGCCTTCCAAACTGGTTCCAACATGATATCCCTTGCTTATATTTAGCAAACCTTAGTTTACCAAAAGTTGTTGAAACTGATGCATCTGACTTAGGGTTTATGGTGGTATCCTAAAACAAGTAGATAATGGTAAAGAACAAATAGTTCAATATGTTTCTGCTCATTGGAATGATTGTCAGAAAAACTATTCTACTATTAAAAAAGAAATTTTATCAATTGTTCTTTGCATATCTAAATTTCAAAGTGATTTACTAAATCAAAAATTTTTGCTAAGGATTGATTGTAAAGCTGCAACTGTTTTCAAGGAAGAAACAGTAATTGTGGACTGTTGGATTTGACTTTCTATTCTAGTCAATTGTTTTCCCATAGTATTTAGATTAGTATTACAGAAATTATTCTGTTGAATAATACTATCTAAGTCTTTATCAGTATCATTAGGTCTATGAATCTTTAAGGGTGAGGCTTTAACCTGAATCGAAGGTTCACCATGATCAATAGTTATATTTCTGGTTTAATTTTAAAATAATTTCAAATTATATATATATATATAATATATATATATATATATTCAATTTAATTTTAAAAAAATATTTATTATTTTTCATGTTTCCAAACACATCCTATTGCCAATAGAGAAGTGACTATAGGAGGATAAGATTCATTTTAACAATTTACAAATATAAAAATAAACAAAACTTTTGTGTCCATGAAATTTTTTTGGATAAAAACTCGTACCCAATCCGATCCTAATATACTTTTCTTTTAATAAAGATATCATATTCATATTCAATTCGTCAAACTAAAAAATATAAAGAATTATACTCATAATAAACCATAACACATCAGGCCCCCACAGGTCTCATATCCGCAGAAATTTTTGCCATCATAACAAATGCATTGAAACAAGATCAATATTTCGAACAAGTTTTTTTTCCCTTACGTTGTTATCCTTTGAAATAATTTCCAATTATCTTATTGATGCTATCAAGTTGTTTGAGGATGAAGTAAAATGAAAACTGATTCATTCCTGGATCAGATTTGAATTGCCATTAAAGCTTCATAAATTGAAATTGCAATAATGGATTTAGCAAAGTTTGGTGAATATGCGTCGGAGTGTTGTTTGGTGACAAATGATTTAGGACTTGATCGGCAGATCCTGAATTCTAATCCAATGAATGTATTTCTTTATAAGAGCATGAAACAGTCGGAGATTTTACATGTTCTATTTAAACCCGGATTAGATGATTTGGCGGCAGAGTTTTCAACGTTTTCAAAAAAAATAAATAGTGAATATGCATCGTAGCAAAATGAAATTATAGCAGTAAACTGTAAGTAAAGCAAATTTTAACGTGTGGGAGTAGACTTGGCCACGGTCTTGGTTCGGAACCGAAACCGAATCGGATGAAACCGTAAGGTTACGGTTCCATCTGATTCCGGTTCCAAAATCGGAACCGAATCGAACCCCCAAACGATTCGGCTACGGTTCCACAAAATTTGGAACCTTAACCTTAAGTCCTTAAGGTTCGGTTCCGGTTCAGAACCGGAACCGAATCAAAATTTTTATTTTTTCCCTTAAAAAATAAAGAACCGAACCGAATTTTTCAGTTCTGCAGTTCCAAAAAGCTGTAAACGTAATACAATTCCAACAACCTGGAACCGTAGAACCTCCAGCCACCTCTAGGTGGGAGGCGCAGTGGCCGCGCCTCTCTTAACTATGCGTAAGATAACGTATTTTCAATCATAGTGATCGACGCATCTCATGTTACTAGAAATTTAATCTCATCAATTAATTTAAAAGCAAAGACACAATTACTTGCATTTATGTGCATTTCTCAAATAAATCCATCTAGAAAGAAATCAAAATGCGAGTGCCTTCAGGGAAATTATAAAATTTTACTAACATTAAATTTACAAAATGAACTGTACCTCCTACGCGAAATGACTGCCTTGCTGAATAAGCCACAGCACCAGCAAGGGCCGTGAGCAGATCACAGAGCTCTGAGCAAAGGGGTTAGAGAATCAAGGATTGATGATCTTACGACTGCATACACCATGACCATTTACTTATCAAAAACGTCTTCGGAATTTAAGACACGAGATAAAGGGTGGTAGCTATAGACATTCAAGGCTTCATAGCCAGTTTACCAAAGGCAGCATTTATTCTCTCCTCGCCAATCATTCTTTGGTTTTCGTAAAAATCTAATATCTCCATCGTAACATTCTTCACCTGCCAAAATATACATTGTACATCAGTTAAAATTGCAAAAAATAATAATAATAATAATAAAAAAAAAATTGCCCGATCTCAACGGAACATGATGCATGCAGTTAGTAGAATGAAGACCCGTGCCCATGATTTTAAGGGCTTAAAATAGACATAGCATAGCTCCAATGCATGACACACCGTTATCATGTAGACCATAAAAGTCATATGGAATGCGATAAAAAGACTGCATACTTTTATGAAAGAACCTGTATTTGTATGCAATTTTGTTTTCCCTTTATGATTAAAAGCACCAAAAAGGGGTCAATGACGAAGAAAAATGTATCAGAGAGAAGCAAGCATCAAGGACGAAAAATGAACAACAATAAGAGAAAGAAGGTATGATCCAAAACTGAAAGGAAAAGTGTCCGCGAAAAAACATATGTGCTCATGTAACAGACATTAAAGCCCTTCTGAGAACATGTTATTTTTCTTTCAAATCCACATCTTGTTGAAGAGTGCAGGTAAACTGCTAATACTTTCAGGAAAAGCATTCCTAACTGACTTCTCTCTGGGTGGTAATTATAACCAAAAGACGGCCACTTAGGTTTTAATACAGTTTCAATTTTATAGAGAGAGTGAAGCGCAATGAAAAAGATTTAGCTTAGAAAACTCACCACATTCATATCAACATGAAGCTCTTCAAACCAAGCGGTGTTATCTTTTTCTCTATAGACACTGGCAATGTATATGCAAGCCAAAGCAATCAAATGTGGAGGATGTACAAGAATAAGGTCCATCTTATATGTGTCATTCACAAGTCCCCTGTTCAATATGCCAGGATTAGTGCATACTAATGTTCTCTAAAATGAACTGCAATAATTTGACCAAAAAAAAAAAAAAAAAAAAACGAAAGGAAAAACTTGAGCACTCAGAAAAACGACATCTCCCAAGCGTATTTTATTCAGAATACTATCACAGATCATGTGCATTTGTCGTCATTCGAATGAATATCTTTAGCCGCAGAAAGTCTGAATAGTCATTCATAGGTATTTGTGAGAGATGGATAAACCAATATATTATTCCATTAGAACTCTTCTGAACTAACCATTTTTATAATTTGCACAACCAAACTAACTAGGATCACCTTCGCAAGCTAAGAGGTTATCAGTCAAGTAATTATTTATTCACAATACCGCAGCAACTTAGTTGTAACAATACCTATATTCCCATTCCACACATTAAGTTTAAATTCTAATTATCTTTTAAAAAAAGGAAGAAAATGGGGAGGGGGTGTGCAGCTGAACAAAATGCATGAAATTAGATTTCGCATGCTGCATTGCTGTTATTCTAATAAAATAATATTGAGATTGCCAACTCCTGAATCTCAAAATGGGAGAATCAGGTGCATGCTGACAACTGAGACCCGCTCCCATGCTTGGGAAATAGACGGGACAGAGGTAACATGAGAGGCAAAAATATATGATTATTTGCAAGCCTTGACTAGAAGTCCAAATTTTATCATCTATCCACAGGAAATTAGCTGATGTTCAAAAAAACACTCAATTTTTAGGTCGTAAATGTTTCTTTTTAATAACTTGAGTGTGCATATGTCATTTTCTCAAAACTTGGTGTTTTTTTGAACATCAGACAATTTTCAGGTGGATAAATGATAATTTCCCATAATTTTTTTAATGCATTTCTAAAAGAAAGGAAGGACCTATTATCAAGATCAAAGATAGAGAATAAGAATGTTAACAAGTATTCATTGGTCCCAGAAACAGCTTGAAAAAGGTTATCTAGACTCTTACCATGATGAATGAGTCATACTTATATCATTCATGCTAGCGTCCTGCAAAAACCTACAAGCATAAAAGAGGAGAGAAATTTCCATTAATTAAAATATCTCATTAAGAAGATAGTTAAATAGAACCAAAAAAAATGACAAACATTGCTAAAAGCATCACAACAGAGCATTATAGTCATTAAGGTATCAATATCATACACCTCCCTTGAGGTTAGGTAAAAAATCATAGAGACATGGATGGTTTTCAAAGACCAACAACAACCTTCCTCGAAATTAACAAAGATATGTTAGTAAGGTCCCGGGGTAGAACAAAAATGTTATATGACATAAAAAAGAAGTAAATTTTAAAAAAAAATAATAATCTTCTCCTCTTTTTTCATCTCTCATCCATAAAAGTATTAAAAATGCAAAAAAGAGAAAAGTGCTTACTGCACAAGCGAACGGTAAGGATGGAATACAACCAAATAATAGTTAAGAGCTTCTAAAATCTTCATTTCCATTTCAAGTATATCTTTGACTTCATACCGATACTTTTCATCAGAATCTGCAAACTAAAAGCCGCAGTTATCAGCACTTATCAAAAAAATTAAATAGAATTCAAGCAACCAGATTTGGAGCAACACGATGTGATTCATTGAGTCGAGCTATAAGAAATTACATATTTTTTTATGTAGAAGACAAGAAGTCGGGCCTGCACTGTGCTTTCTTCTGCTTTTGATGCCAAGTACAAGCAGGTTGGAGCAACAAGATGTGGATTGTATTCCGTCATACTCTTTCTAAAAGAACAAAGGGAAATTATGGTTAGCAAGAGATAATCCACATTTGGCTTGATACTATGACTAAATACTAATATACTTCAATGTGGAAAAAAGCTCAAAAATTTCTCTTGAACTCAAGTACAGGGACAGGATCGGCTCAATGGATAGGCAACTTAGGAAATTGCCTAAGGCCTCCAATGGAGTTGACTCCCCAATTAACAATCATTTATTGAAATATATTCTCTCCAATCTAATCAAATATTTGCACGTTATAATAAAGAGCGAATTTTTTTATTTCTAACCATTGGTTTATAAAATATTTGAAGTTCAATGTAATTTAGCAATCGACTTTTTTTCCTCAGTTTCTCTTATCACTTTCAAAACTAAGACTATGAACTTATTCTTTTCTTTCTAACTGATTTCTCTATCCCTTATTCTCTCGATAATATTTATATGATTCCTATAATTACAATTCATTTTCAAATTTTTCTCTTTTTGATTCTCTCTCTCCTGTTTTATTATCAGCTATTATATTCGTGTTCATGATAAAATTAGATGATTGCAATACTTTTTGAGAAATGAATATAAATATAATTTTAATTCTTTCAGAATATATCGCAAGGCCAAACTTGAAATTTCACCTTGCGCCTAAAATTTCCTTAAACAGCCTCTGCAGAATCTTCAGCTATAAATGTAATGGTAATGCACAAAGTTTAAGGAATAATAAACATACAAGGACAAAAAAGGGCTGACTAATAATAAAACCAACATATATCAGTTAAGGCACAAGTCACAAGTTCTGGTAGCTAACTGTGCACTTTTCTATCACCATCAGAAGACCAAGTAATATACCTGGTGTAAAAACGTCTCATATATGTAACTGCAGTGGCTACAGCCCTGAAAGATCAGCCAGCATGAGACATCAGAGAAATTGGGGAAAGTTTAATGATAAAAGAATTTTTTTTTTTTTTTTTTTATATGAACTTTTAAACGACAAGATTCCCAAAGAATGAGCTCAATTGGGAAATGCCAAATCTCAAATTGAAATACAATTTATTCACCAAAATGGGCTTGCAAAAATAAAAAAGATGGATTTACCAATACCATCTCATTCATTAAACTAAAAGTTCTAAGAACAAGAATTTCCCTGCTACATTGTTCAATGGTTCTTCTCCTTATCTATTCGTTCTCCTTTCCAATAAACTTTCCAATATCTAGACGAAGTAAGGATTAGTAGAAATGTGTAAAACATCAGGGACAATGATGTCAAACCTTTGCCTCACTTTTACATGTTGAGCCAATTTTGATATATCTGGAGAATGAAACAAAAGGAAGATGCAATTAAAACACATATACAGTGACGAAGTCATTAATAGCATAGTTGAGGAAAAAATAAGAAGTTATGCTCAATAAAAAAGGTATGATATCTATCAATTATCCGGAACACTCCTATGTGCAAACAAAGTCCCAAAGTCCCACATTGGTTAGATATGGGGAAGATCATGGGTATATAAGGATGGACATGTATCTTCATTGGTATGAGGCCTTTTGGGTATAACCCAAGAGCAAATCCATGAGGGCTTAGGCCCAAAGTGGACAATATCATACCAATGTGGAGATAAGTGGTGTCCGTGGTTTCCTTACAGTGGTTTCATTGTAAAATGTGAAGCCCTTGTCATCCGTTGGATGAGGGACACATGGCGCAATCCTTGCCGTTGTCCCAATTACCTTTATTTGCTCATCCTATATAAAGGCCACTTAGGTTGAGAATTAGAGAAGAGTTTTCTTTTGTGTATTCCCTTAATAATTGGTTAGGTTGTAAGCCTCTTCCAGGATTTCCTCCTTCGCTTCCTTTTCCATCTTTGGCCACTTTTCTGGATCCGGTTCCAGTGCCAAAGCCACCTTATGGTGGGAAAGCAGGACCCTCATCTTCTTCTTCCATGTGGTGAAATCCCCCTTTCCGTCAAAGGTTCCAATGTCGAGTCTCATCGTCGACATTTTTGTTTCCTTTGATTCAGACACTTAATCGGCAACTCAAAGTCTTGCTCACCAAAGTAGCAATTGACAACACAGTGTCAAACTTCCCAAGCACCAATCGGCAATTCACACCAAACTGCCTGAATTCCGCCCAGAACACACGGCAATTCACTGCCTCTTCACCCAGCACACAGAATTCCAAATATCAATCTCAACACCCAGACAGCACTCGACTAGACAGAACTACAACTCAGAGATTCAATACCCAATTTGCCAAGAAGAACAAAGAAGATCACTTTGCCCACAAAAACAAAATCAAGACCACAGACCAAGATTGGAATAACAGAACCGAAGACCTTTGCTGAGTAAAAGAACACTGGGCTGTAGCAAGGATATCAAAAATTCTTGTTGCCGATTGTTGCTTGTGGAACTAAGGCACTGTGTTGCCGATTGCTGTTATTTGGGAAACTGCAGTTTAGATCACTGAGTGTATCTGGTTGCTGTTCAATATTTTGTGAAATTGGACGATTAGAGCTTAGTTGTTGGGCGTGTAGAGCTGCAGTGTTGGGTGATTGGAACTTTGTTTTCAAATTGGGTATTGAATCTCTGAGTTGTAGTTCTGTCTAGTCGAGTGCTGTCTGGGTGTTGAGATTGATATTTGGAATTCTGTGTGCTGGGTGAAGAGGCAGTGAATTGCCGTGTGTTCTGGGCGGAATTCAGGCAGTTTGGGTGTGAATTGCCGATTGGTGCTTGGGAAGTTTGACACTGTGTTGTCAATTGCTACTTTGGTGAGCAAGACTTTGAGTTGCCGATTAAGTGTCTGAATCAAAGGAAACGGAAATGTCGACGATGAGACTCGACATTGGAACCTTTGACGGAAAGGGGGATTTCACCACATGGAAGAAGAGAGATGAGGGTCTGCTTTTTCCCACCATAAGGTGGCTTTGGCACTGGAACCGGATCCAGAAAAGTGGCCAAAGATGGAAAAGGAAGCGAAGGAGGAAATCCTGGAAGAGGCTTACAACCTAATCTTCCTCCACTTGGGAGATTCGGTCATCAGAAAGGTTGACGGAATGGACACTGCCATTCAACTCTGGGGTAAACTCGAATCTTTATATTCTGTTATTTCTGCACCAAATTTAGTGTTCTTAAAAGGAAATTTGTTTAATTACAAGATGGATACTAGTAAGTCGATTGATGATAATTTGGACGAATTCATGAAAATGACTCAAATCCTTAAAGGAACTGACCAAGCCCTAGGAGACTCTAGCGAAGCTATGATACTTTTAAATGCATTACCTGAAGAATATAGTGTCGTTAAGAATTCTACAGTACACAGGAGTTGTACCTAGGCTAGACTTGGTGATATCTGGTATAAGGGCTAGAGAGCTAGAACTTAGAACCAGTAGGAGGAGGAGGAGCGAACTTATTCGTGAAAGGTAAAAATGAAAGGAACTATAATGGTCCTAATAATCATCAGACTAATAACCAAGAACCTAAAGGTAAGAAAAAGAATAAACAGGATAAGAATAAAGATAGTGACAAGAAGTGTTATCATTGTGGAAAGATGGGACACCTGAAAAAGAATTGTTATAAGTTCCTGAGGGAACAGGAAAATGAAGGCAGCGCCACTGTGGCTGCCGAAAAGGAGTCGATGTGCCTATCTGAGGCATTGACTGTGTGTAGGGATCACATTAGCAGAGAATGGATCCTGGACTCCGGGTGTTCCTTTCACATGAGTCCGTATAGGGACTGGTTTGTCAACTTTAGAAATTCTGACCAAGGCACTGTGTATATGGGTAATGACAATACATGTAGGATACAGGGGGTTGGGGACATAACTCTTAAACTTCATGATGGTAAAGTTAGGATTCTTACTGACGTTAGATATGTACCTGACTTGAAACGGAACCTGATATCACTAGGAACACTAGATGAATTAGGTTTCACATATAAAGCACATAAAGGAAACATGCACATATCTAAGGGTAATAAACTAATCCTAACTGGTATTAAGAGAAATGGATTGTATGTTCTAAATGGCCAACATGTATTATCGGATAAACCCATTTCTGCTTGACTTCTAATGTTGATATGACTAATATATGGCACTTGAGACTTGGCCATATAGGCCAGAAAGGAATGCAGGTACTCAGCAAGCAGGGACAATTTGGAAAGGACCAGTTGAAGCCACTTGAGTTTTGTGAGATCTGTGTGTTGGGCAAACAGCACAGACAGAGCTTCCCAACTGGAGTTCACTTGTCAAAGGCGAGTCTGGAGTATCTACATTGTGATTTGTGGGGACCAGCAAAGGTCCAGACACATGGGGGTAAGAAATATTTCCTCTCTATTGTTGATGACTACAGTAGGAAGGTATGGACATTCTTACTAAAATCAAAGGATGAAACTTTGACTAAATTTAAAGAATGGAAAGTATTGGTTGAAAATCAAACTAGTAACAAAGTAAAAGTCTTGAGAACTGATAATGGCTTAGAATTTTGTAATACTGAGTTTGATCAATACTGTACGAGTGAGGGTATCCTGAGACATAGGACTGTTAGAAACACCCCTCAACAGAATGGAGTTGCGGAAAGAATGAATAGAACCTTATTAGAAAAGATCAGATGTCTTTTATTTTCTTCCGAACTTCCGAGGGCCTTTTGGGGTGAAGCCCTCAATACTGCTACTCATTTGATTAACCTTAGCCCTAACAGTTCAGTTCAGTTTAAGACACCAGAGGAAACTGGTCTGGTAGAGCTCATAAGCTTGCACACCTTAGAGTATTTGGCTGTGAAGCCTATGTTCACCAGTCCGTAGGTAAACTTGAACCGAGGTCAATCAAGTGTGTTTTCCTAGGATACCAAGAAGGGACAAAAGGGTATAGGTTATGGGAAAGGGAATCACCTGGAGTCAAAGTCATAGTTAGTCGGGATGTTATATTCAATGAAATTTGTTTTCCTTGTAAATCTACTAACAACAATGCAGGTGCCTTAGAAAAGGATCTAGCAGATTTTGATTTTGCAGGTGGAGCTCAGATGCAGGTGGAGCCAGGGACATCAAGGACCGCTGAGCAAGTTGGTGACATGTCAGGCACGGAGACATCTGAGGACACCCAGCCCAGGAGAAATAACCAGGAGGAAAACAGAAATGAAGTAGCAGATATACAAGAACAAAGTGAAGAGGACACAGTAGATCAAGTGGATCATACTGAGCAGCATGATGAAACACCACAAGACACATTGGCCAACTACCAGCTAGCGAGAGACAGAAGTAGGAGGCAGGTAAGGCCTCCTACCAGGGACCCAAGAAAGTCAACTACCGAAGCAGAGTATCATTTTGTTCGGGAAATTATCTCAAGTGGTGAGATTGAGATTAAGAAGGTTCCAACTGAAGATAACCCATCTGACTTGGGGACAAAGATTGTGGCTGCTACCAAACTCTTCCACTGCATGAAGCTGTTGCAGGTGGGGGTTGGCTGACCTTGCAGCCAACATGAGCGATGATGTGAGTAGGTGGGTTTGCTGTGCTTTATTGGCCTTAGTGTGTCTTTGTGTATGATTGGGAGTGAGAAATGTTTTTGGGCTTCAAGGTGGAGATTGTAAAATGTGAAGCCTTGTCATCCGTTGGATGAGGGACACATGGCGCAATCCTTGCCGTTGTCCCAATTACCTTTATTTGCTCATCCTATATAAAGGCCACTTAGGTTGAGAATTAGAGAAGAGTTTTCTTTTGTGTATTCCCTTAATAATTGGCTAAGTTTTAAGCCTATTCCCTAAGTCCAAGTTAGTGTAATCTTCAATTAGGAATTGAGAGATTGTCACTTTTAGAGATTAGGGTTCTTTGTGAGATTTTGGGAATTACAATTTGTAAACGGATTCAAGATTCCGTGTGTAATCTTGAAATTGATTAGTGCAGCGAGCTCCCTATTCCGGAGTTCAACGTGGATGTAGTCGGGAATTTTTCCGGCGAACCACGGTAAAAATCGTGCATCTTGATTGTTTGATTTGACGATTTTGCGACAAAAACTAACAATAACAAAACTACAATCATTACAAATCATAATTCTACTTATTTCCAATTCAAATATATATACAGTGATGAAGTCTTGAATCAAAAGAATAAACGAATCCTAACCCAAATTGCCACCCCTACCTGCTTGCTTATTTCTAAATAAGCAGCTAAGCTCAATAAACACGGCATGATTTCTATCGATTATCTGGAACACTCCTATGATAACAAAATTGCAATCATTACAAATCATACCCTTGCTTATTTATTTCCAAATGAGCAATTAGGCTCAATACACACGGTATGATTTCTATCAATTATCCGGAACACTTACGTTAACAAAATCGCAATCATTACAAATCATAGCCCTGCTTATTTATTTCCGAATAAGCAACTAAGCTCAATAAACATGGTATGATTTATATTGATTATCCGGAACTCCTACTATAACAAAATCGCAAACATTGCAAATCATAGCCCTGCTTATTTATTTCCAAATAAGAAGCTAAGCTCTATCGATTATCCGAAACACTCCTACGTTAACAAAATTGCAATCATTACAAATCATAGCCCTGCTTATTTATTTCCAAATAAGCAGTTAGGTTCAATAAACACAGTATGATTTCTATCGATAACAAAATCGCAATGATTACAAATCATAACCCTGCTTATTTATTTCCAAATAAGTAGCTAAGCTAAATAAACACGGTATGATTTCTATCGATTATCTGGAACACTCCTACTATAACAAAATTGCAATCATGACAAATATCAAACCTGATTTTTTTCAAAGAAAAAAAACTGTAAATTTTAAAATTAAGAGGAAACACATAAGAATGCATAGTAAATTGATAATTTTCTTTTTTTAAAATCAATCTAACAAATAAGAAATATAATGATAAGAGAAAGAACATACAGCTGGACATATGCATCTTAATAAGCTTGAAATCTTCAACAGTGATGCCCTTGTCTCTGTCAAGGGGCTGCACCACATCCACATCGTCCTGTTCCAGAAGCTGTTTGCTGAATAAAACACAACCAGAATCAAAACAAAACAATTATTTTTTTACAAATCTCTAAATAAAAACTTAAAATTTGCAAAAAATAAAAATAAATAAAAATGGATGAAATTATAAGTTGAAACTTACCAGTGAGAGGATGTCCAGAAATTTGCAGCCATTTTTTTTTCGCCGGAATTCGAAAATCTTTTTTTTTGAAACAATTTCAAAGTCTTTTTGAGTAATCTTTTACTTTATAATTTCTTTCTTAATTGTACTTTAATCTTTATTTTCCTTTTTTTCAACCATATTTTGCTTCCGGTTGTGGGCCCTATTTAGGCCCATTCCAATTGGGCCAATAGTTTGTTTTTTAGACCGAACATAAAATTGAAAGGTTTAAAAATTTTACAATCGAAAAAAACCCGATCCACATATAATATTTTGGGTCTCTAATTTAGTTAAAAATTTGAATTTAACCCGACCCACAATGCCAAAACGTCCTGCGAAATTGCATAATTAAAAAGTTTATGAGGGGACCCTTGACAGTCACAAAAAAATAAATTATTATTTTTCCTTGCGATCCAACAAGACACATCCCACATTCTAATATGGGAAATTATCATTTTTCCCTCTGATAAATGACATAAATATTGTATATTTCGAAAATTTTGAATTTATTCTCGTTTTCATCTGTAATTTGAAAATTATTATTTTTCCACTTGAAAAAGTAGAAAAATATACAAACTATCCATTTAATTTACAAAAATTATTCATTTTCCATCTCATAAAATGGAAAAGGTGAATAAATTTCAAATTTCAGATGAAAAATTGAACAATTTAAAAATATTCATTGAAAATAATAATTACGTGGAAAAATGATAATTTCCCTTCTAATTAAAATACGGAATGCCGTAATAAAAATTATGCAAGTTTTTAGAGAAACACATTCTTATTTGCTTATCAGGAAGGAAACTCTTCAACAAATTTGTAATTTCATCACACACACTTTAAACTTGATAGTGATACTCAAATTTCATCATCAATTAATACAACATCCAAGCAAATAGATCAATCAACGTCAATAATTTACTGTGAATCCTTCAAGTATCCGCAATTTTCTTTCTGCTGCCAACTTGAAGGTTAACAAATCATCATCATAATACTACAAACCCACAAGCAATGTTGCAGAAATTTGGCTTAGCCATGTCACCTCTTTTAAGAGGCAATAATCCGACAAGCGGCGTACAACTCAAAAGGACTTGAAAACCTACGAATTCCCAGTAGGTGAAGAATTTGTATCAGATGATCCAACTATCTCGTCTAAGGCTTCCATATCGATCGTCATTTCATCATCAATATCGGCCTGTTCTACCTCCGTCATCACCTCATCCCCGTCTCCTGCCATAGGTTCAGCCCCATTTTCTACTGAATGGGAATGCAGCTGTTGTTCCTCACTTGTTTTTTCTGATTCATGGGGACTTTGCGTCATTGTTTGTGGATAGGGATCAATACACGCAGTCAATGTTGATGTCACCAATAAATTCTGCAGTTGCAATAGATCAATCAAAGTCAAGATATTAACCTTAAAAAATATAAATTGATAATGCGGGGGGTAAAACTTCTACGAGAATTTGAAATTAATTGTACCTTAAAAATTTTGAAAACCTTATTCTTCAAATAACGAATACAAAGACAAACCCAACAAAATAACAAACAGCATAACACCATCAAATACAAAGACTCTAAATCTAAAGTTAATCTCGACATTTTTACAAGCCAAATGTTTAAAGCATTTCACAACCTGTCCAAGTTTTAAACTCTAATAAAAACTTGATCAACACTAACGATAATATAAACCGTCTCTTAATTGGAAGGATGGACATGGAATTCAGGAGTATAAATCTGATTTACAATCATATATTGAAAAGATCTTCACAGATCAATCATTTATACTGTGTCAGAAAGCCAGCATTGCCCCAGCATTGTTTCAGTTCAACAGAACAGAGAAGTATAATTTATCAAGCCCTAGAAAATGCAAAAATGGACACGTCTGATTTCAATTAAGCTTTAAAAAATTATAGGAACCAAAATGGATTTTATGGATGAGGATAGGCTTGCAATCTCTGGCACTGTGCCAGGTTAATTGTGATTCAGTGGAGGAGGCAGAAGGCTGCCATACAGTTGATGCTAGATAGATTCTACAATTAGGAATAAGGGTTTGTTTTACCTAACTGCTATGATTATTGAAGGGAACTTGCAGAATGAACCATCCCAATCATTTTTCCCTTAAAGAGTAAACAGATTGTATGATCTTTGAAGAGCAAACAAAACCAACTTGGTCTCGAATGTGTGGGTTAATTTGGTTTGGAGCATATTGACCACTAAAGTCTTTTTTCTAGCAGATGCAAGACATAGACCAAAGAAAAACTTCACCACAATCCTCTCAACTGATCTTCTAATGGTCAAATACAAAGATAAAAATGAATCCAATTATATTCAAGGTGATCTTTTAGACTTTTACATCAATTAACTGAGATAAATAGTCAAGCATTTGTGTAATAATATAGGATTGAACTACTTGATACAAATTTTATCATGTTCAATGTATGGTGCATTCAAGAATCTTAGGATTTCTCATCTTGGACCAAAAGGATAATCTCATAAACACAAATGACTTTATCCCACGGGGCACCATGAAATTAATTCGGATTAATTTTATACTTGATACTTCACCAAAATTATATCAATATGTTGTACGTATATTAAAAATATAATTATTAATTTATCCGGGAAATTCCGGTCCGGCCCGGTTTTTTAATAATAAAAAAATTATATATATAAATTTTATTATATAAATATAAAAATATATATATAAAATATATTTTTAATCCCGAACTTAATGTGCTAAGTCCGGCTCGGCTCCTATACTTCCCGGTTTTGCCATCCCTAATTCAACCGAACTCTATTAATTTAATTAATTATTTATTCATTTTAGGTGTTTTGTTTAAGTAATATTATAATTCATTTTTTCACTGTTTAATGTTGTAATTATATTACACCTAGTCCAATCATTTATTACATGAAACACGAGACAACACAAAATATAATCTAACCCAATCTTATTCAATAGAAATCAGTCAAGTTCGATAACCAAATATGACCTATAGGTACTAGTCCAATCATAAGAACTCTAGGGTTGAGATAAGATGTTTGGAGTTCGAACTGATGCTCGCATCACAAATAGGGAGTTATTTGGTTTTAACAATTAAAAAATAATAACAAAATAAAATTAATATAACATTAAATGAGCACATTGCCCATTGACATACCTTTTCAAGTGCCAAAGCGAGCTTTGAGAGATTCGGATAAATGCTTTGTGCAGCCAATAGGATCTGTTCAAAACAGAATTAAATTCAAAGGTGTTAGACTGCAAAGATAATTTAAAACTAAATGGATAAACACAATTACATGAGACAGTTTTCACAAAATTATAGCCTTCAAAGCCTAAATCATAGTGTTGATTGCTTTATCACTTTTTATAAAGTCTGGTTTGCAATAGTAAATATCAGTGTTCTAAAACGCGCCGCCTAGGCGCGCCTAGGCGGCGCGTATAGGCTCGGCGGCCTATGGCCGCCGCGCCTGGCCCCAAATCGTTGGGGCCAGGCGCTCGCCGGAATGGGCGGCATTTTCTGCCCATTCCGGCAAATTTTGGCCGCGAAATTCGTCGGTCAACGGCCGTTGACCGACTCAGAATTCAAAATTGATGATGTTTTCCGGTCGGATTTTACACCCTAATCTTATCCCTAACCTTAATTTTACAAAACAAACTCTCTAACTCATCAATTTTAAAAATCCCCAATTTGATGCATAAACCCTAATTTTAAAAAACCATAATTTCTTCAATTTTTGTTAGTTTCTCATGAAATTGACCCTCTATAAATCTTACCCATTGCTCAAACAACATTTTCCTATGATTAATTTGTCAAAATCACTCCAAATCTTAACCTAATTATGAAAATTCTCTATTTCGATTAGTTTCCTAGGCCCCGCCTAGGCCCCGCGTAGGCGCCCTAGGCGCTAGGCGCTGGGTCGCCGCCCGACTAGCGCCTAGCGCGTTTTAGAACACTGTAAATATTAAAATCAAAGTGCCTCAAGTTACACTCCCAACATCCCTTTTTATTTCTGATAAGTGAATCGTCAAAATGCCTATAAATGTAGTGAAACAGTGCACAGAGAGAAATGCACACATATCATAAGGCTTAGGACACATAAACGTAGCGTTAGTAGGGACCATGGTAGAAAATTTTTATGAGAAGGAAAAGGTAAATGAGGTTCAGGATGATTAGCTTGAATACCAAAAAGCACTTTTCAAGATATAAAATTACATTCTCTTCATAGGAAAATGGTCCGGTTAAGTTTCCTCAAAAATGCTCAAGGAAGAACTATCAAAGCATGAGATCTTTATCAAAAATATTTTACCATGTAAATATCATTACCGTACTGCTCATTATAAAACTCCCATGGCTACATAACACAAGATGAAGCATAAACCCATATTGGTCTATACTCCATTAACAAGAACACAAAGCTAGGAAGTTATACTTTGAACATAATTGAAAACTAATCCATGAACATCCGAAACTCAAGTCACCAACACAAAGATGGATGATATTAAATTAACTTTTAGACCTTCTAACATGTCATGAAAATACTTCTTGGTCACAGAGTAATGTGCAATGATTGAATATAATATATGATGGTGTAATTATCGTTTAATCCCAAAAAAGTATGCCATGGTGAGCTTTCATTTATGTAGTCACCTGGGTCAACAGGCAGAAGCATTTCTATTTGGCACTGATATGTTATTACTGTCAAGTGCAACAACAGAACCATATAAAATATTAATGTATGAACTGAAGTAGTAACCTCACAAAGTCTCTGCAGCGTAAATGGAGGACCTTCAATAAAACAGAGAAGTGCTGCAAGGCAGAAAAAAATATATACATATATCAATAAAATTATAAGAGAAAACTTATGATTGACAGAAATTATGGGACAAACAACAGATGGCAGAAAAACTTCTACCATCAAGAGAAGAAAAGCACTTATGCTGATGGAAATTATGGAATGGATAAACCACGATCACTAAAAGCTTGTGTTTCTATCATCATATTTAACTATTCTCTCTTACTTGAGGATGCGCACAATCATTCCGAGTTCTTTTTTTTTTTTTTGCCACACTCAAGATGAAGGAAGACAAAAAGCAAACAAGTTGAAGATTATCCAACCGAGGAAAGGTCAAGCAAACTGACAATTCACCTAGACAAGTGAATTTGGCTTTTCTTATTGTCACCCATGTCCTCAAATCCATAGTTTCACAGTTTTCTCTATCAACTTGTTTCAACAGTGTCTAAGGGATACAATTTAAATAGGAAAATACCTTCATCTAATCGTTTCAACAATTCTGGGTAAGTTTCTCCTAAAGAAGCATGTTGCTGCTCAGAAGTCATTTTAGCCTCAGGATATTCTGACAGGACCTTCACGATAAATTACTAAGAGTGTGTTAGGATCATCATAGGTAAAACAAAAGATTTCTGGAGATTCATGTGAACAAGAGTACTAGCGTACTACATACTATCATACCTCCCCCTACCTGCTTCAGCTGAAAGGATAACATGCTCTTCAGTTTGTCCCAATCATGCCTGCAGTGTGATATACACTGTTAAATGTGTCCATATTTACCTTTTAGATCAAAATAAAGCCAAAAACAAAAAAGGAGAGAGGCAGTTCTTAAAATATGTGATCCATGAAGCATGCAAGAGCATTAACCAACATACAACACACATGGTTTTGACTTTTGAGGATGTATAAAACAACAAATAACCTGCTCCCACATCTCAGATCAAACAGAAGAAATTAAAAAGGATGAATTGTGAAAATGTTAGCAAAATTATAACATCTCTGTAGTTGCATCAGTTGCGCCGGGATTTCACCACAAATCTTATTGAATTTAAATCGATATTCACATCAACATGAACTATCTTCTTGGATTATGAATTGAGAGAGGGGAGGTGATACTATCAGTATTTACAAGAACGGGGACGAACCTAAAGACATATAGCCATAGGAAATGAGCAAGCAATTAGCACAAGGACTAATCATCCTATCATCGTCTAGAACAAAAGCTAACTTATTTAATTACTTATTCATGTTTGCACAGATAATAAAGTGTGATAAAGGTCTTCATTACATTTTTTTTTTTTTAAATCATAAAAAATGAACTTGTACTACAGGAGTCTAATCATAATATTATAAGATCAACTCATAAAACATCAAAGCACCAATACTTACCCACCGAATTAATGTGAACTTGATGAGTGATTAACTAAACGCAGATTTTTCCGCCAAACAAAATTAGATAATATATCACAAAATTGCTCAACAGTTAGAGGCTATATAATAGTATGAGCAACATAAAAGGGACATACCTATAGTTTGAAAACTCCATCTGAGGCGCGCCGTGGCCTCAGGCCAAATTTTCAACAGGCCTGCTCAAAGGCTTGAGGTGGTCCGCCTCATGACGCCTCGGGTCAAGGCGGCTTGAGGTGGTCCGCCTCGGGTCAAGGCGACTTGAGGCAGGCGCCTATTATTATTATTTTTTAAAAAAATAATATTATTATTTAAGGGAGCTAAAAATTGGAACAAATAATCCCAAATTGAGCTTCTTTATAAACTAAAAAGTTATTGAAAACAAAATCTCTAATTTTGAAATTCTAATTGCCAGTGTCGTTGACTACGTTGATAGGGTAGTTCGACCTTGATACTTCGTCAAAAATGAAAAAATTATTATTATTTTTAAAAATAACTAACATTTATTATTATATTTATTTATTAGTTATAATTTGTTATTAATGAATTTATTTATGATAGGAATTATATATGATGATGACGCTTTGGAGAATGACACTTCAAACACACATTTCATACTATTAGACACAAATAATAGTCTATTTAGAGATTAGCGGTCAGTTTACTCCATGAACATATTTTGTAGTGTTTCATTTTGTTTAGTTTTGATGGATGATTTTATATATTAATTGATATGGATTTGTTGTGGATGATTTATTTTGATGCTTTTAGTTTTTTTTCGTGTTCGGATTGAGGCTGTCGTCTCAACCGCCTCGAGGCCGCCAACCTCGCCTCACACGGGTGGACCGCCTCACACCGCATACCAAGTTTTCGAACCTTGGACATACCATATGCAAATGTCATAGTACATACTCGTGTGTAGTGCTACACATATGTATATCAAATTACTAACCCGGTAAGTTGGATGAAAACATAATAAAATATTTCTATGAATATGATACTGATGCTGGTGATCATGGAGATAAAATTGCAACATAGGAATACTGCCCAGTTAGACACATGCATATATGCGCTTATTCTTTTGACTAACAGGAGGAGTGGCACATCACAAGTATTGTCATTTGTCAGTGCAGTAAATGAAAAACATATAGTGCAAGCACATTACCATTTACCACATAGAGAGAATACATGAGAACTTAATGTTCATGATTAAAGCATACCAGAACTTCCCTGTGGAAGCAATGACTTCCAGTATGCCTCTAATTTCTTCTTCATTAAATTCAAGCTTGGGCTCCAAATTTGGATCTCTGGCATTAAAGTAAAACATTAGTTTAATATAACAAAATAGTAAAAAACAAGCACAGCAGAGAATATAATATAGTAGTTTGTAGTAGAAGATAGACAAGCATCCGAATTCCCACAGACCAAAAAAGATTGTAAGAGAATGTACCTAAAACCTTATCGAAATTTCAACAACTTCTTTCATATACAAAGGCAAGTTATGAGGTGTCACTAGAAACTTGCCCATTGGCTTAAAGGTTCCCACCTCGTGCTTCTCCTTGAGAACAATAACCCTTTATTCATTATTACGAAAAGGGGCAGGACACATCTATAGAGTTAATTTTCTCGCACTTTTATCTCTCTAGAACCCTAGACTGAATCCTATGAACACTATATAAACTTCCAAATATGTTTACAATTTGTTTAGCACAAATCAAGCAGAAAATAAACAGACCTGAATAAAATCCCCCAAATCCAACTAGGGGTGGCCTTGAGTTGCCATGAATTTTATAGGGCCTAGGCGAGTTTTTACAGATAAAAGGATAAAAAAAAAATTATACAAATCTTATTATACACTAAAAATTGAAATTTCTCCGGATTTGGGGCTCTGATTTTGAGTCAAATTTGGAGACCCAACAGACTGTCTGTGTCGGCTCTCCCCAATATTATCGCTAAATCACAATGATATGATAAACCCTAATTTCCCATAAGCTGAAATGTAATAATATTACTAAAACGAATTTGTTAGCCAGTAATGTAAACACTAAACAGAAGCACGTACCCATGATTAGAGTTGTTGGAGGCATCAGGAACAGGATCTTGGTGCTGGTGGTGAATATGATCAACATCCACTGAATTTTCATCAACATTAGCATTTGTCACCGTCGCCGCCGCCTCCGTCGCAGTCTCCGTCTCCGTCTCCGTCTCCATTAGAGCACTACCTCGAACCTACCTACACTCTACAATTTATGAATTGGTCAGCAGGTTGTCGTCTGTTATTTTCACAGCCCCCGACCTGTACCGGTACCGTAGCTATGATTCTATGAAATATATATATGCGGTGAAGGTAATTTTAGGGAGAATATCCCTTTCCCCCTAATATTTATATTAATAGCTACTTATTTCTATTATTTTAATAATATCTTAAGACCCCCTAAATCAAAAAGTCAAAAAAATATTATCATTTTATAAGTTTTTTTTTTAACATATTTATCCTTACCTAAATAATTAAAAAATTTACATCATTATTAATTCTTTAAATTAATTTAGAAAATATATAAAATTTATTATAAAATTTAAAATTTTTATAAAAAATTTATTTCATTTAATTATCTTAATAAATTTATTCTAAATATAGTTTAGTAGAGTTATATTTTAACTACTTCTATATAATAAATAAAAATAAACAAAACTAGGAATGTATGTTATTAATATAGAATAATAAATTGATACTCCAAAGAATAATTTAACAAAATTAAAAAATACAACTAAAAATAATAATTAAAAAGGAAAGATGAATATATTGTGTGTGAGATATTATAAAATCGATTGTAGAAATTGAATTAAATTGACACATCTCGTTTATTTTATATAAAATTTTGAATTATATTTTTTTAAGATAATTAAATAAAATAATTATTAGATTATTATTTTTTTAATTATCTTAAAAATTATTAATTGTTATTTTTTAAAAAATTAATTATCTTAAAAAATACTATATTTAGAATAAAGTTAATAATATTATTAAATTGCGGCATAAAGAAACATGAAAATTAATTTTGCTTCTCTTTTATGACCATTTTATCTAATCTCATGTTTTTAGTTTTTATTTTCCCAAAATATGTAAACTAATTGCGATGTTTCTCAAAACAGTTTTTGAGCATATTTTGAAAGCTAGATTGTAATTGAAATTTTAAAAATTAATAATTCTCATTTACTTTTATATAATAATTTCTATTGAAATATTATATTTTTTTTAAAAAAAATCATATTATATTTTTTAATTAATTTTAAAGAGTTAATAATGATGTAAAATTATTAATATTTATGTAAAGACAAATATGTCAAAAAACTTATAAAATGATAATATTCTTTTGATTTATTGACATAGGGAGATTTTTGGGTATTATTAAAACAATAGGGATAAGTGGCTATTAATATAAACAATAGATGGAAAATGAGCATTCTCCCTTATTTTAGTCATTTTACTATCGTAATCATGCTTTCGGTGGTTGGCTATCAGGTCAAATCCAATTGGACTAGAATCGGGAATAGATATTGTGTCCGATCTTATTAATACTTAAAAATTGATCCAGAAAAATCAGTAAAAATTGGCTAAGACCGGCGAACCGGATTGGACCGGTTCAATTTTTTATTTTAAAAATAAAAATTTAATATTTAATATTTTTTAATTTTAGAAAATATATATGATGTAGGCTGATGCTTTCTGTTTTTCCGTAACGGTTCAACTGGTCGAACCATTGATTAATTGAACCTTTTAGATCACCGATGCGATTCTAAAAATACTATAAAATCCATTGAAAGGTTCCCTTACAATGTTTTTTCTTCATTTTCTGGTTAGTGGTCGAGTCTAAAAGAATAGAGACCTTGATAAACAAAATATGTGGGATAAGGGTTCAAATTGTGCGTTTTAGATTTTGGCTTAAAAGTCATATATATATATATATAAATGAAAAATGATTTGGATTTAGGGAGAATAATATGTATTTTGTATTAAAATCATGTCAATTTAGCCTTGAGTGTGGTGTAGACTATAGGAGTGTGTGCAATACTTACATCATGTGTGACCAATATTTCCCTCGTTGGTCCCGAGCCAAGTTGCTAGATATAGATGTCATGGTGGAGTAGTTGGACTTCTCGTCAATATCCGATGAGGATGCATTGATGATAGCTTTGTACTATTTTTCTATAGGGTATTGATGGCTCGACCGGAGGAGAGGTCAGCTGATTATGGCCTGATGGAGTTGATGGATGATAAATATATGTTTTTGGGTTGTCATTAGGGAAGCCATTCATGGAATGTTATATATGTTGAGTATATAAAAAATATTGGAGGGCAAAGAGGAAATTTTTTAAAAAGAGCACGTAGAGATATATGGCACATATATGTTATCTCAATCTGTAAGTCAACAATTATACTCTCGGAAGGTGTGACTGTTTCCCAACAACATATTTTTCCTTTATCATGTAACCAACAATATTATTCTCAATTGTTTACCGATGATTATGATTATTAACATCATTTTTACATATGTATAATTCATTATTATTGCACGTATTTATCACCCAAATTGCATTGTCATTGTTGGCTGACCGTGTCGCTCAAAATTGTCATTCAGAATAATCTACTGCATAACGGGCCATGTACCGTGTTATTGATGACTTGGTCACCCCAAATTCAAACTTTTGTGTAATAGTCATTATTCTTAATTCCATATATATTGCTATAGGGTATTGATGGCTCGACCGGATGAGAGGTCAGCTGATTATGACCTGATGGAGTTGATGGATGATAAAGATATATTTTTAGGTTGTCATTAGTGAAGACATTCATGGAATGTTATATATGCTGAGTCAAGAAAAAAAACATTGGAGGGCAAATAGGAATTTTTTTAAAAAGAGCACATAGAGATATATGGCACATATCGTTATCTCAATTTGTAAGTCAACAATTATTGCTCTCGGAGGGTGTGACTGTTTCCCACCATCATACTTTTCTTTATCATGTAACCAATAATATTATTCCTCATTGTTTGTTAATGATTATGATTATTAGTATCATTTTTACATATGTACAATTCATTAGTATCGCATCTATTTATCACCCAAATTGTATTGTCGTTGTTGGCTGACCGTGTCGTTCAAAATTATCATTTAGAATAATCTACTGTATAACGGGCTACAAACCGTGTCGTTGATGACTTGATCACCCCAAATTCAAACTTTTACGTAATAGTCATTATTCTTGATTGCCTATATATTGTAATAGGGTATTGATGACTCAACCGGAGGAGAGGTCAGCTGATTATGACCTGATGGAGTTGATGGATGATAAAGATATATTTTTTGGGTTGTCATTAGGGAAGACATTCATAGAATGTTATATATGTTGAGTCTAGAAAAAAATTTGGAGGGCAAAGAGGAAATTTTTTTAAAAAGAGCACATAGAGATATATGGCACATATACGTTATCTCAATCTGTAAGTCAACAATTATTGCTCTCGAAGGGTGTGACCGTTTCCCACCAGCATGTAACCAACAATATTATTCCTCATTGTTTGCAGATGATTATGATTATTAACATCATTTTTACATATGTACAATTCATTAGTATCGCATCTATTTATCACCCAAATTGTCTTGTCGTTGTTGGTTGACCGTGTCGTTCCAAATGATCATTTAGAATAATCTACTGTATAACGGGCTACGAACTGTGTCGTTGATGACTTGATCACCCCAAATTCAAACTTTTGCGTAATAGTCATTATTTCTAATTCCCTATATATTGTTATAGGGTATTGATGACTCAACCGGAGGAGAGGTCACCTGATTATGACCTGATGGAGTTAATGGATGATAAAGATATGTTTTTGGGTTGTCATCAGGGAAGACATTCATATAATGTTATATATGTTGAGTCTAGAAAAAATATTGGAGGGCAAAGAGGAAATTTTTTTAAAAAAGCACATAGAGATATATGGCACATATACGTTATGTCAATCTGTAAGTCAACAATTATTGCTCTTAGAGGGTGTGACCATTTCCCACCAGTATACTTTTCCTTTATCATGTAACCAACAATATTATTCCTCATTGTTTGCCGATGATTATGATTATTAACATCATTTTTACATATGTACAATTCATTAGTATCGCATATATTTATCACCCAAATTACATTGTCGTTGTTGGCTGACTGTGTCGTTCAAAATTGTCATTTAGAATAATATACTGCATAACGAGCCACGAACCGTTTCGTTGATGACTTGATCACCCCAAATTTAAACTTTTGCATAATAGCCATTATTCCTAATTCCCTTTATATTGCTATAGGGTATTGAAGGCTCGACCGGAGGATAAGTCAGCTAATTATGGCCTGATGGAGTTGAAGGATGATAAATATATATTTTTGGGTTGTCATTAGGGAAGATATTCATGTAATGTTATATATGCTTAGTGTAGAAAAAATATTAGAGGGCAAAGAGAAATTTTTTTAAAAAGAGCACGTAGAGATATATGTGTAGACACTTGCATTTTTGCATGAGCCCGATGATGAGCCTCGGTCGGAGGCACTACCCGATAAGTTACGGAAGTTGCGGGAAACGGACGTCGGAAGGGAAATAAGTATGTCATCAGATTTAATTCACTTGTTCACTGCATGTGCGTTCGTGCCGCGTTCTAAAACACATTCAAACGGCGAACAGATTGCGGGCGTTCGTGTAGCGTCCGAATAAGCGTTCGAACGACCGTCGGTATTTCTGTTTTACTGCTAGCCACACGCCCAAGCCCATCCAAAGCCAAGCCCACCAAATCCCATCCAAAATAATTAAAAACATTAAACACGTGTTAAAATCCAAACAAATCACCTTCCTAAACTAAATAAATCAAATCAAATCAAAATAAATCCCCCTTCCTAAATTACACAATATCATTTCCTTTAATAAACTAATTAATCACCTCTCTTATTGACATGATTCCATTCCTTACCTAGAAACCCTAATGCACCATTATAAAAGAAACCAAAATTCCAAACCCTTAACCCCTTAGAGACTCACAACAACCTTCAAGAAAAAAACATAAGAAAATAATAGAAAACCCTAAGCTCTCTCTTCACTTAGACATTCACCCCTCTCTCTAGAGCACATTCACGCCCAAACACCAAGAAGAAAACACTCTCAACCACCGAAAACTACAACACCAAAATACCCATCCATCACCGAAAATCACACCCAAAACAACCCCCTTACATTACCGAAAACAACACCCCTAAAACAGTCCCTAAATCACCAAAAACTGCACTCCAAAATCCCCCTAAAACAAAAAAAAAACTGCACCCTAAAACAATCCAAGTTTCACCCCAAAACAGCGGCAAATGAACAACTAAAAACAGCGAGGAAAGATCGAGAAAGCAGCAGCGAAAATAGCGGAACGGTGAAGGAAAATAGTAGACCAGAAAACCAGAAAAGTTGCGGAGCAGTAACCCTTCCGGCGACGACGTGACGCACTTCCGAGGAGCAACTTAAAAGGTAAGATCTGATGACCCATGTCCAACCGAGTGTGCGAGGTCCTATATCAAAGATGACCAAATTTTTGGTCACATATTTCCTTAACGTTCCTTTATTTATTTATCGCACATTTATTTCGTATTATTAGTTCTTTATCATTCCACATGTTTCTTTTTTACTTATGTGTTGTTATATGCATTATCATACTTAATGCCCATTTTTATGATTGCATTGTGTTAATGCTTGAATGTTGCCTCTCGAGGTATATCGGATGGAAACCCAGACATAAATTCCGTAGCCGAATCCAAATAGATGGTAGTGCGGTCTGTACTTGGGATATAACTCCACGTACCACTTGGGGAAACATTCCCACATATGTTTACTACATTATGGATACCACTTTCGCCACTTCGTTCGAACGCGTTCCCGAACGCTATTCGAACGCACACATCTGTCTCGCCCCAGTTCGAACACGTTTCCTAACGCTACATGAACGCGGGCATGCTGAACAGATTCTTTTGTCATGTCTTAGGCATTTTTGTGTTCATTGTCTCGTTATCTACTTTCTATGTGTCTTTTTCTTTATTGTTAATCTAATATGCATGGGCTAACTAGGGTTGATTAAAAATCCTCAATTCGAGGGAAATGCTTAAGGGCTACCTTTACCACGATGTTTTACCGCGCCGGACGAGGTACACTCGATTGAATGCGAAATATGTTCAATCGGGCATACGAGGTCCCATATTTTTCTTTATTTATCTTCTATGCATTGTTTCTTGATGCGCATGGGCTAATTATATTGGTTCAAAGGTCCTCTATTTGAGAAAAAAAGTCTAAAAGACTACCTTTACCACGATATTTTGCCGCGCCTTTTATTATTCCGTTATTTATTTTTCGCATGTTATCTCTTTGTTTATTCATGCATTGTAATCTAATGCGCATGGGCTAACT
Source organism: Zanthoxylum bungeanum (assembly GCA_019454045.1). NCBI lineage: Eukaryota > Viridiplantae > Streptophyta > Magnoliopsida > Sapindales > Rutaceae > Zanthoxylum > Zanthoxylum bungeanum. Next base: position 134,177 of record SKCR01019290.1, read on the forward strand.
AGGGTGGATTAAAGGTCCTCCATTCGAGGGAAATGCCTAAAGGCTACATTTACCATTATGTTTTGCCACGCAGGACGAAGTACACTCGATTAAATGTGAAATATGTTCAATCGGGCATACGAGGTCCTACATTATGTATTTTTTTATCCATGCATGTGTTTGTGTCATTTCAAATGCCATTTTGGTAATCTTGTTCGAATGCTACATGAACGTATGCATTATGCCTCATTCCGTTCGAACGCGTTTACGAACGCTACTCGAATGTGCATCTATTTTGTTTTATCATGCATCAGGTCTTACCCCGTTCGAACGCGTTTTCGAATGCTATACGAACGCGGACATTCTGTTTCATTTACGTTCGAACGCTTCTCAGGACGTTATACGAACGCGCATGTATTTTGTTTTACCGTGCATCAGGTCTTATCCTGTTCGAACGCGTTCTCGAACGCTATACGAACGCAGACATTCTGTTTACCGTTCGAACACGTTCACGAACGCGCACGTACTGGACAATTTCTGTTATCATGTTTCATGCATATTTGCCTCTTTGGTCATTCCTTTTGCATTACGTAATTAACCATATCATTATCGCCTATCTTTTACTTTATTTATATTTCCGCATTTATTTATTCTATATGTTCATGAGATTGCATGCTCGCTTTCATTATTAATGCCTTCATAGTTGTTATTAGTTACACTATTGCGCTTCATTGTTTATGAATTATGTGCTTGCCGTTATGTCGATTTACCTCTATGCATGCGGACTTAGATATAGGTTGTATGCAAACTTAGATATAGGTTGTATGCAAAAAGTTATTCTTGTAGATGTATGTTGCGTAGACTTGGTTAGATTATGACACAAATCCATTCATTACAAGTGACCTAAGTAAGGGACCATTCCGAACCCAACGATTTGAGGTCTTCCCTTGCGAGGGGTGAGTGCGGCCTTAAATCATTTCCCAGTTCACACTGGGTGGCGACTCCATTATTATCTGGTTTAGTCCCCCGCGGCTACTCCGTACTCCCGACCGGGCCGCGAGCCTGGAACAGCGTCGCCGATTTCTGTGTCCTACAATATGACACGTATACGTTATCTCAACCTGTAAGTCATCAATTATAGCTCTCGAAGGGTGTGATCGTTTCCTACCAGCATACTTTTCCTTTATCATGTAACCAACAACATTATTCCTCATAGTTTGCGATAATTATGATTATTAACATCATTTTTACATATATACAATTCATTTGTATCAAAATCTATTTATCACCAAAATTGTATTGTCGTTGTTGGCTGACCGTGTCGTTCAAAATTGTCATTTAGAATAATATATTGCATAACGAGCCACGAACCGTTTCATTGATGACTTGGTCACCCCAAATTCAAACTTTTACATAATAACCATTATTCTTAATTCCCTCTATATTGTTATAGGGTATTTATGGCTCGACCGAATGGGAGATCAGCTGATTATGGCCTGATGGAGTTGATGGATGATAAATATATGCTTTTGGGTTGTCATTAGGGAAGACATTCATGAAATGTTATATATGTTGAGTCTAGAAAAAATATTGGAGGGCAAAGAGGAAATTTTTTAAAAAGAGCACGTAGAGATATATGACACATATACGTTATCTCAATCTGTAAGTCAGCAATTATAGCTCTCGGAGGGTGTGACCGTTTCCCACTAGTATACTTTTCCTTTATCATGTAACCAACAACATTATTCTTCATTGTTTGCCGATGATTATGATTATTAACTTCATTTTTACATATGTATATGTAACATCCCGCCTAGGATAGGATGCTACCGGCATGAGACAGTCTAATCCTGAGTCCATAAGCCTCTAACTCTAACGAAATTTCGGCATGACCTCTACTAAAATTCATGCAACCTGGATCAAAGTCCAACATCTCAATACAACCTATAGGGCCCAACACACAATCTAATACTAAAATAATAAATTCAAGACTTATACAATTGAGTTCCATGCCCGAAAATATGTATAAATAAAATTTTTTATAAACTTAAACTCTATACAACTATAAACATAAACTCTATACAACTATACTATACAACTCAATTACTTTACAACCAGACTTATGCAACTTGACCCTTATACTCCCAAGACCCCGTGACTGACTGACTGCAACGCTGCTATCCAGCTTCTCCAGTACTGGTGTCTGTGGTCGACCGAACATGTCACCATCCTGCAAAACTAACAAACACTGTTGGGTTGTGAGTCACAAGACTCAGTAAGTAACTATGCTCATTCCTTGAGCGTCTTACACACAATTAGTCTATATATTGTTTCTGTATTTCCTGTGCTGTCTTTAAAACCATACAAGTATTTACCGAGTCTGAATTTAACCATATATCTCTTATCCATTTTACAAATATGTTACTTGTCAATAATTTCTGTGTCTATCTCTACATATATTTGAATCATGTTTCCTATTACCATTTCAACAACCATAAAATAAACAGCAAGTTTCTAAATCCTTACTCACAAAAAAAAATCTCATTACATTTCCGCTGCGCTACCCTGACATTTCAATACTTACCTAGTCACTTTTTGATAATCTAGATCGAGCATTTACTATAATTATCTTCCTTTTATCTCATTGAAATGTCATCAAATTAGAGTTATAAAATATTCTACCTTTCAAATATTCACCTCACTATTATCAATCATATATACATTTGTATATAAATCATATTGTCATTCACTGCCAAATACAAAAGGTTTCTTTTATATAATCATACATTTCATACAATATCAATCATATATACATATAATGCAATAATGTTATCATGCATTAATGTAAGACTGCATATACATATATATACCTATAAGATCCACATCTAACTATAAACCTACCTATATATCTTATAATGAACATAACCTTTTATATCGACTAATATATCTATAGACACAGCCGGAAGTATTAAATAACCCTATAAGCTCTTATGATGTTGGTAGTTTGAAATCTGTTGAAAACCAATTGA
>SKCR01019291.1:0-102765 GCA_019454045.1 Zanthoxylum bungeanum
AAGGTGCTCTAGACGGAGGTCCAACAAGTGAACTTGACGCTAAACAAGTGAATAAAAAATCTAAAGAAATACCGATTCCCTTCCGACGACCGTTTCCCCGCAATATCCTTAACTAAAAAAGGTAGTGCCTCCAACTGAGACTCATCATCGGGTTTCACATGCGAAAATGTAATGTCTACAGTCGCCCCCACTTTGATGGGACTTGTGCAGTGTGTGACTTTGAACAATCCTATCAAAGTTTTGTAATGCATTTTCACTTACCTGGCTCGTCTGCTGCCTCGAGCTGAGTTGGTACTACTGGCAGTGGACCTCGATCCTGGAACGCATCCCAATAACTGCAACCGACAACGGGGGCACCTCGACCCTGGGATGCATCCTGATACCGCTGGAAATGAGGGCCTAGCCCTCGAACAGATGATATAGTGGGCCCTCGACCCTGGGATGCATCCCGAAACTACAACTGATGATGTAATGGGCCTTCGACCCTGGGACTATCCCGGAACTGCAACTGACAACAGGGGCACCTAGACCCTAGGACGTATCCCAAAACTGCTGACGATGTGGGCCTCGCCCTCAAGCTGATATGGGTCTCGCCCCCAAGCTGACATGGGCCTCGCCCTTAAACTGATGATGATGTGGGGCCTCGTCCCCAAGCCGATATGGGTATCGCTTCCCTGGGACTTATCCCCAAATACTGTTGATGTGGGCCTCGCCCCCTGGGACTCATTCCCTAAAACTGAAACTGCGCTGACGTTGTTGTTTGGCTCATTTCTGTTGCTTTCTCCTTTCTTCGAACCTGCGAACACAAAACAAAAACAAACATGAAGAGAATGCAATGTTACATGAACATGATTTTTTCTTATTCCGTTGGGTTAGGTCTTCTACCAATTCCCTTAGTGTCTGCTCGGTCCTTTCTCTCTCTCAGGCAAAGTACTGCTTCAATCTATCTACATTGATCGGCTCGGTGAACTCGTTCCTTCCAAGTCTGATAGCCTCACTGCTCCATTCCCATTACTTCTGCACTATGTAAGGCCCTTCCCAGTTAGGTCTGAACTTTCCTCTTGGATCTGTGGTCAACGTCTTTGATTGCTTAAGTACCAATCAACACCCTTCTGATTCTGGTGGGACGTACCTTCTTATTGAATGTTCGGGCTAGTCTTTTCCTGATACAACTGCATATGATGTAGAGACTTCATCATCCTCTTCTCATCCAGCAGTGCTAACTAATCAAACCTCTGTGCGGCCCATTCTGGTTCTGGTAACTCTGTTTCTGCAAATACCCTCATAGACTGTATCTCACTTCCCACCGGTAGCACTGCTTCCATTCCATAGACCAAAGAATAAGGTGTGGCTCCGGTTGCTGTTCTTACTGATGTTCTGTACCCCCACAAAGCATATGGTAGTTTCTCGGCCCAATCTCTGTAGTTTTCTGTCATCTTGGCTAAAATCGTCTTTATAGTCTTGTTAGCTGCCTCAACTGCCCCATTTGCCTGCGGCCTGTACGATGATGACTTGTGATGGCCTATCCCATACTTCTGTAACATTACCTTTGTCTCTACCTGAAAATGAACTATGTTATCTATAACCACATGGTGCGGCATACCATACCGAAAAATGAGGTTTCGTGCTATGAACTTGGCCATCTGCTTTGGTGTGAAGTTACGGAATGATTCGGCTTCTACCCACTTTGAGAAGTAATCCACTGCCACTACTATAAAGCGATGCATATTCGACGCATTTGGCCGAATTTCCCAATCATATCAATTCCCCATGCTGAGAAGGGCCACGGCTCTAACAACCCGTGCAACTCTGTGTGCGGCAAGTGATTCAAATTATCATGTGCTTGACAATCATGACAGTGCTTTACCATCTTTGTGCGGTCTGTTTCCATGGTTAACCAGTAAAAACCTTGTCTCACTATCTTGCGGGACAAATTCAGCCCGTTCATGTGCGGACCATATACCCCGGCGTGTACTTCTTCCATTACCTGCTGAGCCTCTTCTTTTCTCAAACATTTCAACTGAATACCGTTTGCTTGCCTCTTGTACAGTTCTCCTTTCAAAATCACATACTGAGAAGCTAACTTCTGAAAGGCTAACCTGTCTTTTCTGCGTGCCCCTTCCGGGAGTTCCCCATGCTCTAGATACCTTTGAATGTCATGATACCAAGGTTTTCCATCATCGATATCTACTTCCAGAACTCTTTCTGTCTCATAAACGGGTCTGTTTGCTGTCGTCAGTACCAATGGTCTCATCACCAACTTCTCTGGGTTTTCCCAAGTTGCTGCCAGTGTGGCCAATGCATCTGTCATCTGATTCTCTTCTCGCGGCAAGTGCTGAAATTGGCAATCGGGGATAGCTTGTGCCAACTTTCTGAGGTGAAAAATATAGGGTTTCAATTGTTCCTCTTTCAATTCCCACTCTCCTTGCATCTGTCGGATAACCAGCATCGAGTCTCCGTAGACCTCCACACTCTCAGCCTTCAAAGCTACCAATGCAGTCAACCCAAAAGCACATGCTTCATACTCGGCCATGTTGTTCGTTACCCCAAACGTCAACCTTTTGGCCATGGGCAAAGTTTCTCCCTCGGGGGTTACTATCACGATCCCAATTCTGGCTCCCTTATAATTCACTGCTCCGTCGAAATATATTTTCCATCTCTGAACTGTTATGGCATGGACTTCTTCATCTGGAAATTCAAACTTATACTGATCCCCCTCAATAGGTTGCAATGCCAATAACTCTGTCACTGCTCGCCCTTTGATCATTTTGGAGGTGAGATACTCAATGTCAAACTCTGTCAGCAACACTAACCATCTGCCCAACTTCCCCACTAGCGACGGTACTGAATGTAGATACTTTAGAGGATTCTTCTTTGCCACAACCTGGATCTTATAAGACTGAAAATAATGCCGTAATTTTCTGGAAGCCCATACCACTGCAAGACAGATTTTCTCTACTTCTTGATAACGAGCCTCATACGAGAGCATCTTCTTACTCAGATAGTAGACCGCGTGTTCTACCCCTGTCTCATCTGCCTGTACCATCATTGCCCCCAGTGCTTCTGATTCTATGGCCAAATATAGTACCAAAGGTTTTCCCGATTTCGGAGGTCTCAATACAGGTGGTTTTACCAAGTATTCTCTGATTTTGTCGAAGGCTGACTGACACTGCTCATTCCACTTTACTGGCTGATCTTTTCTCAATAGCTTGAATATAGGCTCACATACTGATGTCAACTTGGCGATGAACCGACCGATGTACTAAATTTTCCCCAGAAATGCTCTGACCTCCTTCTCAGTCTTTGGTGCTGGCATTTCTGTGATTGCTTTGATTTTCTCAGAATCTACTTCTATTCCTCCCATTCCCACTGTATGGCCAAGCAATTTCCCCGATGTTAATCCGAACACACACTTCTTAGGATTCGATCGCAAGTTGTATTTGTCAACTCTCTGAATGAACTTTTCAAGTGCCTCTATATTCCCAATTCTTGTCTCTGATTTCACCATCATGTCATCCACATACACTTCAATCTCTTTGTGCATCAAGTCGTGGAATACCGTAGTGGCCATCCGCTGATAAGTGGCCCCTGCATTCTTGAGCCCAAACGGCATTACTTTGTAATAATAAGTACCTCATTCGGTGACAAATGCCGTTTTGTGCTTGTCTTCCTCAGCTATAAGAACCTGATTACACCCTGAGAAGCCATCAGCAAACAAGTACATGGCGGACAAAGCTGCGCTGTCAACCAATACATCTATATGCGGTAGAGGAAAATCATCTTTCGGGCAAGCCTTGTTGAGATCTCTGTAACCCACACATTCTGACCTTTCCGTCTTTCTTCGACACCGGCACAATATTTGCTAACCATTCAGGAAACTTTACCACTTCCAGGAATCCCACATCTATCTGTTTCTTGACTTCTTCTCTAACTTTCTCAGCCCATTCTGGTCTCATCCGTCGAAGTTTTTGTTTCACTGGCCTCATATTCGGATAAGTTGGAATTGCATGCTGGGCAATGCTTCTTTCTACCCCAGGCATGTACTCATAGGACCAAGTAAATACTTTAGCATATTTAACCAAAACTTCTTCTAACTTCTCCCTTTCCTCGGAGGTAACCTCACTTGCAATCAAAATTTCCTTAGGACTCTCAAGTGTACCAAGGTTAAATGCAGTAGTTTTAGCCGAACTAATATCAAATATACTTGATTCGTGCAGAGTAAAAGAAAATGACTCAGGCAAGTAAGCAAAAGAAATGTCTTTATTATTGGGTAAAGCAGAAGTACATTCAAACAAATCAGGAAGGTAAATGTCTTCGTCATCTACAGACACTTCATCTTCCACAACCGGGTTTTTCCGAGATTCTTATCTTCCTCAAGAGTCAGGCCTTCTAACTTCATTAGTTCTTCCTCCCACTTCTCTTCTTCTTTATTTGCAGCTTTTTCCATTATCGGCTTCTTTCCCAACATGTCCTGGAAGATCTCAAACCCAGGCACCACAAACCCATTGACTTCCACCGGTTCAGGCTCCCCTTGATACCCCGAAGCCTTCACAAAGAAATCCATCAGTTTAAGGCCCTTCTTCTTAATCTTCGGCTTTTCCTCATCCGACTTATACCCCAAACCCCTTCGAGTGGTCTGTCCTCTGAAATCCGGCAATTTCGAATCTTCACCCAGCTCATACTTCATCTTCTCCTTGATTCTGGCCACCTTAGGATCCACTCATTCCTCGAAATTTGTCGATACTTGGGCCGACACTTGGAACCTTGTAAAAGGTTGTATCTCCAATGCGGCTACAGTATTGTCCATCTCAGCCCGAATGGTGACAATTTCCCCTCCATACGGGAACTTGATCATCTGATGGAGGGTAGAGGGTACGCCCCCAAGCTTATGAAACCATGGCCTCCCCAATAACAGAGCGAAGGTGGCCGGGATGTCCAGAACAGTAAACTCCACTTCATCTTCCACCGGGTCCACTTTAACCATAGCCACAAAAGTACCCTCCACTCCGCGCTTACTGTCATCATAAGCTTTAATAGTCATGTTGAAGGGGTCCAAGTCTGTTGCCTTCATACCCAGTCTTGCCAGAATTTTCAATGGGCATACATTGATGGTCGAACCATCATCCACCATTACACATGAAGTCTTCTTACTACCCTTCACTTCAGCTCTGATAAACAAGGGTCTGTTATGATTTATCCCCTCAACCAGGAGTTCTTCTTCTGAAAAAGTAATCCTCTGCAAAGTTTCTCCTCGTACCGACCCGACAAGCATTGCGGGGTTGGCATCCTTAGGCACCATAATTTTATTCAAAACCTCAACCATGGCTTGCCTATGCTCTTGAGATGTACACAATAATTCCCAGATGCTAACCTGAGCCCGGGTCTTTTTCAACTGCTTCAACATTGTATCCCCCGCAGCATTCTCTGCACTTTCCACCACTTATCTACCATCGGTCAAGGCTTCCTTACCCTTTTCCGCCACATCATTGTAAAAGCGGCCGCTGCGGGTCATTCCCCTTACTTCTTCCTCATCACTACTGGAGAAGTCTAGCCAAAAGTTCTTCCCATGATCAATTTCATCTTCACTATTACTATCCCAGATTCCCAGGCAAAAGGCTTGAGGGTGAAAGGTTTTAAGGACCAGGCTTTCTGGTAGGCCGGAGTTTATCATGTAGGTTGGGGGTGGTACAGTACGGTAATTGGGTAAGGGATTTCTGTGGGTATCAGGCTGTTCAGTTTCGGGGTCGGGTATTTTCTTGGAGTCTATTAGGTCTTGGATTTCATGGCGGAGTCGGGTGCAATTATCGGTGTCATGGCCTTTCTGTTGGTGGAAGTGACAGTAAAGGTTTAGGTTATAATGTGATGGTGGGGGATTGGGTAATGGTTTGGCTTCCAAGGGTTTCAGAAGTCCTTGTCTTTTCAATTTCTCCAACATCTTAGACAAGAGTCTCCCCAGGTTGGAGAATCTCCGATTCCGGATGGCAGTAATCTCCGCAGAAATAGGGTTTGGTACTTGATGTCCCCCCAATAGGCCTCTTACTTAAGCCATAAAACTTCCTGTTTTCTGCCTCTTCCTCTTCAATGTCCATGACAGTTTCCCTCAACTGCCGAAAGTCTGTAATCATGGAGGTCATCCTCCTCAGTTTCCCATATATGGAGGGCTTGGTGCCCTTGATAATCATCTTAATTTGGTCCTTCTTAGAGGGCCTAGTCTGCATTTTCAACAACTGACTTCTCCATCGGTCCACATACTCCTTGAAGCTTTCCTCTGGCTTCTGCTTAGTGTTCTCCAAATCACGGAGTGACAAATCAATCTCCAAGTCCGTGACATATTGCTTCAGAAAAGCATCAGCCAACTCCCTCCAATCTTCCCTAACCTTCTTCTCAAGGCTGTGATACCAAACTACATGCGCCCCTTCAAGTGACATTCCAAACATTTTCTACACCTGACGCTTGGACAAACCCACTGAACTCATGACTGAAACATACTGACGGAGATGGACCCTCGGATCCCCATTCCTGTTAAACTTAGCCATATCCGGCATCTTGAACTGAGCCGGCAACTGTTCTTCCAATTTCGTTGCCTCATAATCCAATAACTCTTCATATTTACCCCTCATCTTGCGGGTAACTGTTTCAACCTGATCCCGAAGTTTCTGAAATTCCGCCAGAGACCCAATCATTCTGCCTGTTGCATATTCTGTCATGTCGTCATCAAAAGCGGGTATCTCATCCCCCAACCCATTCGGAGGCTCCTCACATTCTCAGAATTCCACCCAGTACGGGGCACAGCCATACCAGCCACAGCAGTAGTCAAGGCTTGCAACTGTTCAGTAATCTTAGTGAGACTATTTTCCAACTGATCCATACGGGATACCTCATTATCGGATGTACTCATATCTGTCCTCGGTATTTTGGTGAGTCTCGTCCCTTCTCTAACCCAAACGGTATCTATGATGTCTTTGTGAGACATAAAGGGTGTTAACATGATGTATGTATGTATGAGGTGCATAAGATGCATATAACATATAGAACATACTAAATCAATTAAATTTTCAAACAAATCGGCCCATTAACATTTTAGAAGCTTTTGGGCTAAATGTCATAGGAGTGAACTCATCCGAGTTTAAATGGCCCAACGAGTTCGCATCTCATGGTATGGAGCCCAACGAGTACCACAAGAGGCGACACATTTTTCATTTTAATCAAGGGCCACAACACACATCATATTCATAATACATGCACATTTATCTACTCAAGGGCCACAACATGCATTTTTATTATAATAATCATGCGAACAAAACTTAATAAATAATAAAAATAAAACAGAAAACGAATGTGGAAAATATCCTCAGGGCTAACCTTTTTGCCGACTTTCGGACTTGCGTTTCACGGAGATCGGAAGGGTAAAGCTCCTGAATTTCTCCGGTTCACTAGTTTAACATCTTAACTCACTGTTTTGCTGTTTTGCTCGCTGTTTGACTTCCGTTTTGCTGTTGGTTTCTCCGTATTTTCTGCTTACTGTTTCAGGTCTTTTAGGCTACTGTTTTGCGCTTTTTGGAGTTTTAAAGGTGCAGTTTTTTTTTGTTATTGAAAGGGTTTTAGGTGCAGTTTTTTATGTTACTATTTTAAGGATTTTAGGGATTGTTTTAAAGGGATTTTACTGCTGTTTTGAGTGATTTAGGCCTGCAGTACAGGGGCTGTTTCAGGTCAGTTTTGGGGCAGTAATGGTGTCAATTTCAGGGGGAAATGGAGGGCTAATGGCGTGAATCAGGGGCTGCAGTAAGGGGGGCTGTTTGGGCGTGTTTAAGGGCTGCTGTATGGGGGTTGTATTGGCGCGTTAGGGGATGTTGTGTAGGGCTATCTTGTTGCGGCAATGGGGATGTCTAGGGGATGTGTATTCGGTGATTAGAGTGGAGGAGGAGAGGAGAAATATTTGTTCTTTTTCTTGGTGAATTTCCGTGAATGGTATGTTGTGTGAAAGGTTTCTTGCTTTGCTTGTGGGCGTGAATGATCAAGGGTTTCTTGTGTGTGTATTGGCGTGAATTGGAAGAGGGGGAAGGCTTGGTTTGGCTTTGTTTATATAGAGAAGGGCTAAGGCTTCTCCTTGTCTCACAAGGAAGGGATTTTGGCATTAAAGAGATGATTTGATTTGGTGTTGTACAAGGAAATCAATGGATTGAGGGGGGACAAATTTAGGCTTGATTAGGAAGTTAGTATATTTAATTTGTGTTGATTAGGCATACAATATTTTTTATTGGTTAGGATTGATTTAATTAGGCATAATATTTCTTTAATTTAGGTATAAAATATATTTGATTTATCTAAATTAGGCATGATTTTATTTTATGTTTCATTTAATTTGGTAAATGTTTTAATCATTTTATTTAATTCAATTACATTATTTAATTAATATTTAATTTAATTTGGGTGTATTTTAGAGGCCATAGGCGTGTGGGCCTAGATGGGTGTGGGCGTGGGCTTTGTCTTGTGGGTTAGGTGTTGTGTTGGTTTGGTGAGTGGGCCAAGATTAAAAGGTTTGTGGGTTTTTTAGGCCAAAAGTGCTCTAGATGGAGGTCCAATAAGTGAGCTTGACACTAAACAAGTGAATAAAAATCTAACGAAATATCGATTCCCTTCCGACGATCGTTTCCCGCAATATCCTTAACTAAAAAAGATAGTGCCTCCAATTGAGACTCATCATCGGATTTCACATGCGAAAATGCAATGTTTACACTCTCTCATCAAATTAATCGCAGATTAATTAAAGTGCGAGTCATACGTCATCGGTGAATCTTCGGGAAGCGACCCATGAGATCCCCGGATATGTTGGCAGTAAATACGGTTATCGGACTATCCGAATACGTACGTACCTAGTACTACGTTTTTACCGATTTACAAGACACGGTTGGCTTCTATCAAAGCGTCATGCCTACCCAATTTTCCAGAAACATGCTTACATGAATAAGCGATCTATATCAGGCGTAGTATAAGTAGTATCGTGTATGTAGATCCAGTATCGGATGTCACGTGCTAGGCCTGGGGCTGGAATTGTGTCTGCCCCGTACGAAGCACATGTCGGATGTCTAGTAACTAGTCTCTATAATCGGATATACATGATCTAGTCATAATATCCCGATGACTGCAGTACTTAAGAGTACTAGTACCGTATCCTACGTGACATCATCTCCACTATGACTGGAGTGATACTTCCATCTTGACATCACACCTAATACACTACGATTCTCAATATACCCAGCAGAGGCGTACACAGAACCTGTTAAAGCCCTGGACGACCAAAACCGAAGCATATTGATTGTCGTAAGTATTAGCGGTGCAAGTCTCAAGTTAAGACCAAATAAACCTACCCTCATTTCGGACTTCCATAGACACATAGTCATACTACCAATGGAATTCCGAAGGGGTCTATCCAGAGTGAAGCTGTTTTCCGTACTATCGGTAAAACAACACCTCCTATTACACTTGCATGAGTATCCAATACCCAAATATATGAGAACCATGTCGTTATGCTCTCATAACATGAACAAGTGTAATACTAGTCTTTTACGCATTATCGATGTCCAATCTCGATAATACTCTGATTAGAGATATTTAATGATTATACCTTCGTGGATTGATATTGTCTCATATCATCTCAATCCAGGAACTAATCATATGGACCTCCTATCATTTATACATCTAGGTGATCTAATCACAAATGATAAGAGACCAATCTCATTTGTCACATAGTTAATTTATACAACAACACCATGATCTGTACAAATAGTGACGCTATGGGTCATAACTGTCCAACACCTAGCTGACTGGAGATCCCAAGATCTAGGTTCAAAAGGGACAACTGAAACTTTGTGCAATTCAAAACAAGTACTGTAGAGTTTTATACTTTTTCTCATTCCGATAATGTCGCAGAGTGCTGTCTGTCAAGACTAGGATAAGCTAAAGCTTTTAATGATCACTATATTAGGAGAAGAGTCTTAATGGGGGTAAAGGAAGATTATCTCTTAATAGTAGATTACCTATTCAATTAAGAAGTGAGGTCGCTTCCATGAGATTTTTACAGGCCGAATTCCCTAAAGTGCTTGATGAATCTAGGACCAATGTCATGGCCGAAAAGAACACAACTGTAGAACGGGAAATAGTCGAAGTAAAGCCTTCTGTTGGCAATTGTCTTAGTTTACACCTACGGCGGAACAGTTCAAGACCATGGGTCACTAGTTCGCCAAGTAAATTCGATTGTCATTCACTAGGAAAGTTTCAAGGCGAAAGCTACTTATTTCGATGCAACTTTATTTTACGGAAAATCTCTCAAGTGTCTACATTAATATTTAGAAAATTATGAGCGGTTGTTGTAAATTCTCTAAATATAGAGTTTGGATGGAGAAGTGTCATATCCCTTGAGTAATGTCCTATAGGAAAGACACTAACATGTAGGGACATGTCCTCTAAAATTGAAAGAACACTCCTTTAGGCTCCAAAGGGTTTAAGGAAGGGTTATAACCCTTAAGAGGGTTATACCCTAAACCAAAAGAGTGCTCTCAAAGGCACCATTCCATGTCTATATAAGGGAGACTTATGTTCTTTCTTAATCATCCAGAAAAATCATAAGTCTTGAGTCACTACATTGTTCTTTTAGAGTCAAGAGAGAGATTCCACCATTGTCCTAGTTCAGGATCTTGTAAAGGAGTGCCCCTTCAAAAAGAAGCATCCAAGGAATCCTGGGAAAACATTAACCACATTGAATCCGTAGAGCACCGAGACGGAGGATAATAAGTTCTTAAAGTTAGAGGCATCTCGACTTGAATTTCGTTTTTAACCATTATCAATATTTTTGTAGGTTTTTCTTATTCACTAATATTTAGGGCTTATGGTTTAAGATTAGTATGTTCGTGTAGATTTGATTTCATTGTTGTGTTCTGGTTTTAATGTTTTGATGCATGTTGATTTCATTTAATAACACATATTTCGACAACAGTTAACACAAAATTAGAAATCTGTCATGTTGAAATGATGTCAAAGCCACTTATGCATGGTCAGAAAATAACTGAGTTGAATATCTGATACATCCTTTCTTTCCTTCTTTCCTTCTTTCCTTCTTTCTTTTCTTTTATAAACAATGTTGGAAGGCTATGGCAAGGTTGATCACAAATGAAACCATAATATTCTTGCCTTTTGTTTTGTTTGACCACCTGATTAAGTGGAAACCTTTGGCCTGATAAGAATTATTCCTTTATCTTTTATGCATTTTAGCTTTAGTACGAGGCACACGACACAGCATATTTGAAAGCACTTCCTCTTTCTGTGCTTTTAGGCAAAATGGCTTTTAACCTTCTTTTTTTCGTGGAAAGCCTGTGCTTGATGCTTCTCAAAGATGCTACTCTTGTCAAAGAGCTGAGAATGTAAAGTGGATGGAGGCTATAGGGAGTCATAATAGAATATTACAGCCCCACCCCCAACTTCCGCACACATTCAAATTTTTTCATATTTTGTATCCACTCACTGAATATTGAACTCGGGGTACGAAGACGACAATGAGTTGGCGGGTCTAATCCTGGGAAGTGAATTCAATTTTACAATTTCTGTGCACTTGTTCTTTATGTTAATTTCAAATCCTTGCCTAAAGTTATATCACAGTCCCAGCACTCGCAACGTCACTAAGACGAGTATAAAAGTACTTTCGAGCAATTATCTTACCACATCCATGTCTATTGTCGCTTTGCAGAATTTTGGGCTCACATCACCATTGATGTTGCTTTGTGGTGTCTGTAAAGTCTGACTGGAGATACTTATAGTTGCATTTTTTTTTATTCGTTAATTGTAATTTTGACGCAATGTGGACACTTCAGACTCTACTCTTATGAAAAATTTTATGTCAACGCTTTCGCATTGATTTATTTCTGTTGCTTTCCCATAGATTTATTTCTGTTGGATTAATTCTGATAATTGAGTTGCATCTGGTCAGCAGTGTAGCATTGGTAAAGACATAAGGTGGATTAAGGCGCAAATGATCTTAGAACCTAAGCACGTACATCAAAACACAAGGCGCGCATGATAAATTTGAGGCACACATTAATACATTTGTAAAAGTTTCTTAACAAAATAAAGTACATGATAATGTAAATAATAGAGAAGCGCATAACAAAACAAAGAGAAATCATCCAAAATATTATCAAAATAATTTTAATAAGTTCACGATCAAAACGAACACTATAAATACATAGCAAAACAAAGCACAAATAAAAGTTGGAGAAGACATTAAAAATCTTCCTCCTCAATTCATCTACATATCCTCTTCATCATCAAGTTCAACATAATCTTCTCCATCGGACTCTTTATTGTCACCAATATCATTCCCAGTTTCTTCTTGAAAATCACATTCTTCCACATCAATAAGACCAAGACGGCCGGAGATTTTTTTTTTTAGCCTAGAAGAAGAGGGTGGTTCGTTTTCTTTTTCCTTTGAAGTTTTGTTGGCTTTTTTATCAAAAGATGTAAGAATTGGAGTGGTTCGAGTCCTATGTAGAGCTTCTCCCACTCCAAAAGCTCTCGAAACCACACCCCAGTTAAATCTTCATCTTCAAAGTCAAGTTCATGTTCCTCATCCTCTTTTTCATCCATTCTACCCAACAACCATTCATCACTATCAGTCCACCCATCCTCCGTAATGAAGCTATCATATTTTGCCAAATACTCTTTGTGACTATAGATCAAATCTTGAGCGTGGACAAGTCCCTCCTTCAACAAACACACCATTATCTCATGGTAACTCGGAGGCTTCATTCCAGGACCACACTGTCCTATAGATTCAATCATCACCGCAAAACTTGGAAGCTTGACACAATTGAGAGACGCACCAGAATCATAAATCCACCTGGCAGTGTCTTCACAAACTCCCTCCCTTAATTCTTTCTTACATGATTCATTGGTTGATGTTTGCCTCATCTTCCCTTCTTTTCGATTTTGCTCGATAGTTTTGGCTCTTGGAGTGAAAAACAAGTCGACCGATCCCTTTTGCTTTGCATTTGACCACTTTGAAATAAAATTGGAACTTCCCCTCTCCTTCCTCCCACTGCTAGCCGCTTTTTTCTTCAACATGAAGTTTTTAATTTCCTTACGAACAACAGGAGGACATTTTACACAACCACTGACATTACGGAACCCTCCCACAGGTGCTGTTGCTCGATACACTCCGCCCTTTGAAATTTTTCCGCAAAAATTACATTCATGTCGTTCTTATTGTCGGGGTTTAACAAACTCGCATATTTCCATGCAGGGTCTTTTCTTAGATGGCTGGAACTTGAATTTGAATCCATAGTACTCTGAAAACCAAATACATACTTAAGCTAAGTATAAATGTCAGTGAGCAGTGGGTGCTGGTGATTTTTACTGCTCTTAGGCTATTACCAAATAGCATTTTAAAACTCAAAAGTACCACAAGCAGAATATCATTAAATAAACTCTATGCAAGACAAATTTAACCATGAACAAGATTTAAAAAATAAAAAAAAAAATAAAAATTACTCGGATGGCAGCAAGCAGAATATCAGCCAGCGTACGGTTGCGGGTACGACGGGGACGGCTAATCTCGACGGCTGCAGGTGCGACGGATCAGATTTTGCGTGGGTTTCGGCTATTACAAAATGCTTTGGGGTTTTTGATTTAAGATATGAATCGTTATTTAGGATCGGATCCTAATTCGGTTCGGGTATTCAATTTCGGGTTGAATCTTTGTACTCAGGTGGGTTTTTCGCGCCAAGTTTTCCCGCTTCCGTTGGATTCGATTGGTTTCCTACTTAAAAAAAAATTAAGATTATTATCATTTTCACTAGAGAAATAATAAATAGTACAATTTTTTTTTTTATTAATATTTTATTTTTTTATAAATTTATATTTTTTTATTATATTTTTATAAAAAATATCTTTATTTTTATATATTTTTTTAAAAAAATTATATTTTACTACAATAAAAAAAATGTTATACCATAATATTAGTAAAAAATTATATCCAATTCTTTTTAGATCCATTATTTATTTTTTAATTTCTGAATTAGTGAAATGATATAACTCTAAAAAATGTGTGGCGAAAGGTTGCATAATCTGGTGCTATCAGCTTCAACAAGTCTGTCACAAATTTGTTACCCTACTGGTTATAAAATATTAGGAGCAATATTCCTGAATAACATGAAACAAATTCATGAATTACCCACTTAGGATTTAACCAAACATGCATCACTAGTTTATAATTTATTTACAAACACATTGAAATAAATTTAAATATTTCACAACATAATTGCATACCTTATTCTTGCAGAGAAAATTTAATTGATGGTCTTCTTAATGAGAAAATACTCATATATATAGAGGAGATGGAGAGGAAGGTCAATGTTACTATATCATCACATGCTTGACTTTCTATTTAATCATATGCATTTGGAAGCTTATTGACTTTCTCATACCCCTCCAAAAACGACGTTATCATAGGTGTTTTATCAATGGAAATAATGTTGATTTACCTATCGATTTTCCAACATAAACTAGTCCAGGATCATATCATTAGCGACATGAGATATTACATTCTTCCTTTTGAGATCTTGTTCCTTCATGAGGGATAATAAAAAACATAACATGACTGTAGACACTGTATTTTTGCATATAAGTCTCGATGATAAGCCTCGTACGGAGGCACTACTCTTTAAGTTTTGGAAGTCACGGGAAACAGACGTTGGAAGGAAAGAGTCAGAAATCCATACCTTGTTGGATTTAATTCGTTTCCTTAGCTTCAGGTTTGCTCGTTGGACCTCTGTTTTAAAAATTTATCCTCGGCCCAAACCCCCGCAAACCACACACCAAGCCCACTTACCATCAAGCCCACCAAAGGAACCCAAACACACGCCCAAAAGACCACATTCACGCACATCCCTCTCCAAAATAAAAAATCCACACATTAAACACATGTTGAAATCCAAATAAATCACCTTCCCAAATTAAAAAATCAAATCAAATCCATAAATCACATTCCTAATTAAATTAAATCACATGCCTAAATTAAATTAATCCCCTTCCTAATTAAATAGATTTTTTCCTTATGACACACTAATTAGAGTATCTCTATAATTACACAATATTCTTTCACTTCCCGCACAAGGACAAACCTCAACCCTCTCCTATAAAAATGACCTTAAACCAAACCCTTCACACCCCTTAGCACTCACGCCAAAAGCAAAGAAAAAACAGTCCCTCATTACCGTGAAGAGAGATCCCCGCAAGCCTTCATCATCGTGAAAACAAGCCCTCCGTTAACCGAAAACACATCCCCCTGAAACCCCTTAAGATCACTGTAAATACCAACCAGAAATCTACCCTCATTCCACCACCGAAACAGTCCCCAACTGCAGCCCCTTCTGACCACCGAAACTGTCCAGGAATTAGCCCTCCATATTCACCGAAACTGTCCAGGATTTAGCCCTCCATATTCACCCAAAATGGCCCAAACTGCACTGCCTATTATCACCAAAAACTGCCCAAACTGCACTGCCTATTATCACCGAAAATTCTGCCCAGTAAACTGCCTATTACCACCAAAAATTCTGCCCAGTAAACTGCCTATTAACACCAAAAATCTTCCCAGCAAACAGCCATTAAATTCACGCATAAACTGTCCAGAAATTGCACCCTTTTTTTCACCGCAAAACAGTCCCCTAACACAGCCCAAATACCGCAAAAATAGTGAGCAAAATAGTAGCCCAAACAGCGAGGCAATGAAGGAAAATAACAAACCAGTAAATCGAAAAGTCGCGGAGCATCAATCCTTTTGACAACCGCGTAACGCACTTCTTAGAGACGACTTAAGAGGTTAGAACTGATGGCACCCTTTTATCTATTCCCGTTCTTTTTCTTATTATTTAGCATTATTTATTTTCATGTGTATCTTTGATTTATGTATGTTGTGGCCATTGGATGAATGATTTTGTGCCAACTCTCGCGGTATATCGGATGGAAACCCATACGTAAATTCCGTAGCCGAATTTGAATGGACGGTAGTGCGATCTGTAGTTGAGATACAATTCCACATACAACTTGAGGAACGTACATATTTCGTTTCTTCCAATCCTGTGTTGATCCGTTATTCATTAGGAATATTATGTTATTTTAACGCACGATTTAATTATTTTCTTTATGTTAGGAATTTGATCATCTCTCTTTAGTTTCTATGCTTAGATAATTTTTGTTTATTTATGTTCCCGCATATATTAGTTTAATGCGTTCATGAGATTGCGTGCTGGTCGTTGTATCGACTTACTTTTATGCATGCAAACCTAGATATAGGTTTCACTTTTATGTATGCGAACTTAGATGTAGGTTATTCCCGCATATGTAGGTTGCGTAGATTTAGTTATATTATTGCATGAATCTGTTCATTACAAGTGGCATAAGTAAGGGACCATTCTGAACCCAACGATTTGAGGTCTTCCCTTGTGAGGGGTGAGTGCGGCCTTAAATTATTTTCCCAGTTCACACTGGGTGGCGACTCCATTATTCTCTGGTTTAGTCTCCAGTGGGCTATTCCGTACTCCCGACTAGGCAGCGAGCCTAGAACAGCGTCTCCGATTTCTGTGTCCTACAGTCTGGCGACTCCACTGGGGATAGAGAATCGGCCCCGAAATAATGTCTTGTAATGTTTGCGATTTGTCCTTTAGTTAACCGTGTCTACAGTGGGTTGAAGGGGTTTAACCAAAGGTATTATTAGAGCTAGGTAATGGTTTGATGTCTTCCTTCATTCACTACGTTTCTATAGCTGAAAGGAAAAGCTGTGAAGGCACCTAGATAATCATTTACTCGAAGCTTACTATGATGGACTAATTTGGAGGACCTATTGTTTATTCCTGTCACCAATGCGATAAGAGCCTAAGAGGCTTGGGTATTTAAGAGAGTCTGCTCCACCCTCCCTCTGGGGAATTTTCAATAAGAAATCCATTTGACAGTTATTCATGTATTATCACTTGTTGGCACGTACTTTAGGGTATAAAAAAGGTACGCTCACTTGGTCACTCGAACCCTTGAGTGAGGAGTCATAGTTGTGGGCAATCCTTCGCCGAATGGAGCCTTTGTCTACACTACTATAAACCCACATGTGAACCATAGTTGTATGACCAATAGAAGCCAGCCCTTTATGCTTTTGACAACCACATGAATATTATATCTCATACATCGCACGCATCTCATGTATACACGCATCATGTTAACCCTGTGTCTTAAAAGCCATCATAGATACCCGTTGGGTTAGGGATAGAAGTAGACCCTGAGAACATCAAAGCAATTACCGAGATGCCTTCTCCAAAGAAAAAGAAGGAAGTGAGAGCCTTCCTCAGGAAAATCCAATACATCAGTCGGTTCATTGCTAAGTTGACGTCAGTGTGCGAGCCTATCTTCAAATTGCTGAGAAAAGATCTGCCAGTGAAATGGAATGAGCAATGCTAAGAAGCTTTCGACAAGATCAGGGAATACTTGGTGAAACCTCCTGTCTTGAAACCTCCAAGACCGGGCAAACCCTTGGTACTGTATTTGGCCATAAAACCCGAAGCGCTGGGGGCAATGATGGTACAAGCAGATGAGACGGGGGGAGAGCATGCAGTCTACTACCTTAGTAAGAAGATGCTTCTGTATGAAGCCCGCTATCAAGAAGTAGAGAAGATCTGTTTGGCAGTAGCATGGGTGTCCCGAAAACAATCGTACAAGATCCAAGTGGTAGAAAATGAGAATCCTTTGAAGTATCTGCACTCGGTACCTTCGCTAGTAGGGAAATTAGGCCGATGGTTGGTTGATAAGTGCACGAAAGTGTACTTAGAACACTGCTAACTCAGCTTTATTATCGTATATTTTAATCTTAATTAGAGTCATTTTGTGCTTTGTTAATAGGAAGCGATGGATCAAGGAGAATGGAGCAATGAACATGTTTCAGAGCCTAACAGACGTATCGGACGCACCCAGGAGCATCAGCCGCGCATTGAATTTAAAAAGGCTATAACTTTTGATTTAGAAAGAGTTACAAGACCCATAATATATCGATTTGCATCTACTCGAGGAGATCTAGTCAATTGTAGCTTCATTTATAGTTGCTGGCGCGTCTAGACGCTCGACGCACGCCGCGACGTGAAATTACGATTTCAGGATTTTGTGCTGTGTGTTTTTAATACAATTTAGGGTTTCAGAACTTTTCTATATAATCCAACTCTGTCCTAAACCCTAGAGGAGGAAAATATTCAGAGAGAAACAGAGGAAAAATACTCAAAAAGAGCCAAAAACACAATTCATAGAGTGGAAGAACGAAGAACTTCAAGGAAATCATGACGTCTCTCTAATCTATTCAGGCTGCATCTCTTTTTTCCATGGAGAACTAATCTCATAGGCAAAGCTAAGGATGAAATCTTGTATTTTAACTTCTTATACTCATGTTGTTGATTATTGAATGAACCTTTTAATGTTTAATAAAATTGATGGTTGTTATTCTTTATTATCCTTCGATTTATTAGTTCAGAAATTATGTTTTGTCAAATCCCATATAGATCCAGTCATGCTTCTTTTATGTGTGATTTTTGAAACCAATTGTGACTGGTAAAGTTGTTTTATGTGTTGGTCTTCTGCTGCAGTATTGTCTGAGGGTATACTGTCGACGTTAGATAGCTCGTAAAGATAACTTTTGTGTGCTGTTAACATAGAGAAAATAATCATTAATTACCCTAAAATTTAATATGAGTAGAATTGAATATCTTCCAATTGTTGGTTTGGGATGTGAAACCTTCAATTGTGTAATGAAAAGAATCAATAACTGAATACAGGAGGTTGATACAAGAGGAATTCCTTATGCTTTGCTATTTATCTCTACTGATAAAATCCTGCAACTTTTCATAATCTTTAGTTTAAATTGCAAATTTAATCTTTTCTTTAATAAAGTTATTACTAAACGTTTTTGCTTGAGTAAATCAGTTTCATTGTAACCATCTCTCTGAAGAATCGACACCCCAGCTATACTGCGATAACCACGAGTGATATTTGGGTGTAATCAAAATTTGGCGCCGTTGCCGGGGAGACGGTTTATAATTTAAGGACTAGGTTTGCTTAGTCAACAACGAAGCGGTAACTTCGTTCCATTTTTTTTATTATTAGTATTTTATTTTATTTTATTCATTTATTATTCGCTTATTTATTTTCTTTTAGTACTTTGGTTTTTTTATTTTTAATTAGTTCTTTTTATTTTTTTCTAGTCGTTTATTTTAGTATTTATTTTAGTTATTTTATTTCTGTTTTAGTTTTAGTTAGATTTTAAGTTTTAGTTTATTCCTTTTATTTATTTATTTATTTTATTTTATTTTATTTCGCGTATTATTTGAACTTAAATTGCATGTCTAGACGTAGGGATAGATTTAGTAGATTTGTTAGGACTGAGGAAGAAATCTCAGATTCTGAGAACATATTTGAAAATCTTTTTTCTACACCATCCGCGTCTAGCGCACATAACATGAGTGAATACGAGAGACCACCTAGGAGGACTCTTGAAGAGTACCGCCACCCAACTCGCACAGCTACACCTTCGTGCATCATGTTCCCCCCTAATGCACCACACATAGACTTCAGGCCTGGAATGATACAGTATCTTCCAACTTTTCACGATTTAGAGAGCGAGAACCCTTACGTGCATATTAGGGAATTTGAAGAGGTAGTAGCAACCTTCCATGACCGGTTTGGAACCACTGACACAATTAGACTTAAATTCTTTCCATTTGCCTTTAAGGATAGAGCTAAGAGCTGGTTGTATTCTTTAAGACCCAGGTCAATAGGATCGTGGGGCGAGATGACCCAGGCATTCTTCGAAAAATACTTCCCACGCCATAAGACAGCAAGACAATGCATTCAGTAGCCCAGATAGAATCCCAATAGTGTCCGGTATATGGTGAGATGAAAGGGACATATGATGAACAATGTCATGCATTATGGACGTACCAGAATCCTTACACACCTTACTCAGACACCTATAATCCTAGTTGGAGGAACCATCCCAACATTAGTTGGAAACATGAGTCTCATCAGCCGAGTTAAACACCGCCACCTAGAGGTTATAGTGCCCCTCAGTATCACACACATATGGTTCCCCGAAATTCTTTAGATGATACAGTGCAAGCATTCGTGGAAGTCCAGAGGGTGATTATGGAAGCCCATAATAAAACAAATCAAAGGTTTGAGTCATTGATAGCTCAAGTAGCTGAAGATAATAGGGAGATTAAGAGTCATATCTCAATTCACATCTCAAACTCAACCTAATCCACAAGGCCAAAACATGGCACATGCTGATCACGAAGTAACCAATGTAAATGGTGTTAATGTCATATTCACTAGGAATGGTAAAAAGGTAGCCTCGCAGGACACATAAGATAGTGGTATAGGTACCCATCAGGAAGAACCAGTGCCATCTTTCCAACCAAGAGTACATTTCCCAGAAGCACTTAGACCCACTGTGAGAGCTCCAGACCCAAATGGTGAGATCCTAGAACATCTTAAGTAAGTAAAGATCAACCTTCCGCTGTTAAATGTGATAAAACAAGTTCCTACTTATGCGAAGGTTTTGAAGGATCTGTGCATTATTAAGAGAAAATATAATGTGAAAAAGATTGCATTCTTGACAGAGCAGACAAGCGCGGTAATTGAATAGAGGACTCCGCCAAAGTATAAAGATCCGGGTTGTCCCACCATTACCTGCCACATTGGCACCCATGAGTTTGGTTAAGCATTATTAGATTTAGGTGCTAGTGTTAATCTCATGCGATATTCGATTTATGTGTAGTTAGGGCTTGGCGAGATTAAACCTACATCAGTAGCTTTACAGTTAGCTGACCGATCCATTAGAACACCACGTGGAGTAGTCGAGAATGTCTTAGTTCAAATTGATAAATTCTACTACCCCGTTGACTTCCTAATTTTAGATACACAGTCTGTGGTTAACGCTGAGTCCAAAATTCCGCTTATCTTAGGTAGACCTTTTCTTGCTACAGCTTATGCCCTTATTAATTGCAGGAACGGTCTAATGAAATTATCATTTGGGAATATGACACTAGAAGTGAACATTTTTCATGTTGAAACACAACCACGGGATGATGATGAGTATCAAGGTATATACATGCTCGAAGCAGTCCTGCCAGAAACAGCTTCTCTACAACCTGAATCAAATCCTCCTGCAGTGAAAGTGATCCCAAAGAATCGTAAAAGGAGGAAAAGAATAGCTCGTGTTCAATTGAAGATGATACCTGGAAAGTTAAAAAGGGGGTTGAATCAAATTTTTAATATGTTCCGTCAAGACTTTCAACCACCAGACCCTGGAGGATCCATGGATACACTGCCACAGCTAGACAGAAATTCCCTCATGTGCCCTCATCAGTACGCTAGATGGAAACCACTATGACAACTTGAGTGTTTGCGTCTGGCTGAAGATGTTAAACTTAGCGCTAGCGGGGAAGCAACCTTTGCATCTGCATTTTATTTTATTTTATTTTATTTAGCTTTATATTATTGTGTGCTAATTGCATATTTTATTTTTATGTTTGCATGAGTGTTATACATGAGTCAGCACAACCTACACAACCACACAGGCAAAATCTCGCCAATAGGAACCTGATCAACTTCGCGCCTGGTAGTGTTGTTCCTTAATCATTTTCTTTATATTTATCTTACATTGAGGACAATGCAAGTTTTAAGTGTGGGGGTGTATGCATGCGCATGATAAAACCTGTCATAAATACATTTTATTTTCAAAAAAAAAAATTTGCTTGTTTAATTTGTTTGCTTTTAGTCATTGATAGTTAAACATAGGTCCTATGATGATATTGTTTGTGTTAGGATGAAATCTTAGAAACGATAAGTCCTTTAATGTACTTTTATCTGATGCTTTGAATAGTTTATCTATGTTAGACTCTTAAGCACTTAATTATAGGTTTTTAGCAGTGGAAGCCTGAGTAGTTAGCAAGATGACTAGTTGAAGAAATTGCATGTCGATGAATGACCATTTGCTTAGATGTCTATCCCGATTCGCTTATGTTATGACGTGTGGTATGGTTGAAAATAAAAGAAAAAGTCTCGAAAGAAATAAAATAAACCACCTATAACCGATAAGCGTGAAGCTACTCATGGGCGAGTATTAGGACCACCATGAGGAGAAATGCTACCTTAAAGGGTAGGTGTGTTGAAAAAAAAAAGAAAAGAAAAATTCAAAAAGAAGAAAATGAAAAGAGAGACAAAGGAAAAAGGAGAAATCATACCATATTGAGCACAGAAAAGCAACTACAGAGCTTAATTGAGATATCTAGGTTGGTTTGACCCATCGATCCCAGTTTTTAAACGAAATCATTGAGTTGGCTTACCTAGGAATAAAGCTGTGAATAAACCTTTACACACACACACTGTGAGTCTGGCTTTGATGATTTATTCATGGTCTTGGATTTGAGTTATATTGAGTACCTTGAAGGTTCTCTGATTTCATTACTATGCATTCTTTGAGGACAAAATTATGTGAAACTATTGGGACTATTTAATTTTTATTTTTGCATGATTGTATGTTTCGAATGACGTTTGTGGGTGCCGTCGCTGTAAGCCCTCACAGGACTATAACTCGTCTACTAGGGACACCTAGGGGTTTAAAGGCTTATTTCATACGCTAAATGCAATAGCGATCCCTACGAAAGTGGCTTAGATAGTTTTATTTATTTATTTAGTTTTTATTTTATTTTACGCTTGAATTGCTAGAGACTAGCAATAAGCTGGTTAGGGGTTGTGATAAGTGCACGAAAGTGTACTTAGAACACTGCTAACTCAGCTTTATTATCGTATATTTTAATCTTAATTAGAGTCATTTTGTGCTTTGTTAATAGGAAGCGATGGATCAAGGAGAATGAGCAATTGAACATGTTTCAGAGTCTAACAAAAGTATCAGACGCACCCAGGAGCATCAGCCGCGCACTGAATTTAAAAAGGCTATAACTTTCCATTTAGAAAGCGTTATGAGACCCATAATATATCGATTTGCATCTACTCGAGGAGATCTGTTCAACTGTAGCATCCTGCATAGTTGCTGGCGCGTCTAGAGGCGCGGCACTCGTCGCGACTTGAAATTACGATTTCAGGATTTTGTGCTGTGTGTTTTTAATGCAATTTAGGGTTTCAGGACTTTTCTATATAAATCCAATTTCGTCCTAAACCCTAGAGGAGGAAAAAAATCAGAGAGAAACAGAGGAAAAATACTCAAAAAGAGCCAAAAACACAATTCATAGAGTGGAAGAATGAAGAACTTCAAGGAAATCATGACGTCTCTCCAATCTATTCAGGCTGCATCTCTTTCTTCCATGGAGAACTAATCTCCTAGGCAAAGTTAAGGATGAACTCTTGTAGTTTAACTTCTTATATTCATGTTGTTGATTCTTGAATGAACCTTTTAACGTTTAATAAAAATGATGGTTGTTATTCTTTATTATTCTTCGATTTATTAGTCCAGAAATTATGTTTTGTCAAATCTCATATAGATCCAGTCATGCTTCTTCTATGTGTGATTTTTGAAACCAGTTGTGACTGGTAAAGTTGTTTTATGTGTTGGTCTTCTGCCTCAGTATTGCCTGAGGCTATACTGTCGACGTTACATAGCTCGTAATGATAACTTTTGTTTGCTGTTAACATAGAGAAAATAATCATTAATTACCCTAAAATTTAATATGAGTAGAATTGAATATCTTCCAATTGTTGGTTTGGGATGTGAAACCTTCAATTGTGTAATGAAAAGAATCAATAACTGAATACAGGAGGTTGATATAAGAGGAATTCCTGATGCTTTGATATTTATCTCTACTGATAAAATCCTGCAACTTTTCATAATCTTTAGTTTAAATTGCAAATTTAATCTTTTCTTTAATAAAGTTATTACTAAACATTTTTGCTTGGGTAAATCAGTTTCATTGTAACCATCTATACTGCAATAACCGCGAGTCATATTTGGGCGTAATCATTGGTATTGCTGACGGAGTTTGACATTGAGTATCTCACTTCTAAAGTAATCAAAGGGCGAGCTGTGACAGAGTTCCTGGCATTGCAACTGATAGAAGGAGATCAGTAAAGTTTGAATTCCCAGACGAGAAAATCCAACCAATAACGGTCGAAGGATGGTAGATGTACTTCGACGGACGGTGAACTACAAAGGAGCCAGAATAGGGATTGTGATAGTAACCCCCGAAAGAGAAACACCGCCTATGGCCAAAAGGTTGACGTTCGGAGTAATTAACAACATGGCCGAATATGAAGCATGCGCCTTTGGACCGACGACACTGATAGCCTTGAAAGCTAAGAACATGGAAATTTACGAAGACTCGATGTTGGTAATCCGATAGATGCAAGGAGAATGGGAATTGAAGGAAGAACGGTTGAAACCCTACTTATTCCACCTCAGGAGTCTGGCACAGGCCCTCCCCGATTGTAAGTTCCAGCATTTGCCGCGAGAAGAGAACTAAATGGCAGACGCATTAGCTACATTGTCGCAACATGGGAAAATCTGGAAAAGTTAGTGATGAGACCTCTAGTGTTGACGACAGCAGACAGACCCGTCTACGAGATAGAAAGGATATTAGAAATAAAGTTTGACGATGGGAAACCTTGGTATTATGACATTCAGAGATATCTAGAACGGTGGGAATTCCCAGAAGATGCGAGCAGAAAGGACAGGATAACCATTCAGAGGTTAGCTTCTCAGTTTGTGAGTTTGAAGGGAGAATTGTACAAGAGACAAACAAATAGCATCCAACCGAAGTGTCTAAGGAAAGAAGAGGCTTAGAAGGCAATGGAAAAAGTACATGTCGGAGTATGTGGACCGCACATGAATGGATTGAACTTGTCCCGCAAGATAGTGAAATAAGGTTTCTACTGGTCGACCATGGAAGCTGATTGTACGAAGTTGGTAAAGTATTGTCATGATTGTCAAGCACATGGTAACTTGAATCATTTGCCGCACACAGAGTTGCATGGGCTGTCAGAGCCGTGGCCTTTCTCAGCATGGGGATTTGATATGATCGGAGAAATTCGATCGCACACATCGAATGGACATCGCTTCATAGTAGTAGAAGTAGACTATTTTTCAAAATAGGTGGAAACCGAGTCATTTCGAAACGTCGCAGCGAAGCAGATGGCAAAGTTCATAGCCCGGAACATCATTTGTCGATATGGGATGCCGTATCATGTAGTAACAGACAACATAGTACAGTTTCAAGGAGAAACGAAGGCAATGCTACAGAGGTATATGATAGGACATCACAAGTCGTCACCTTACAGACTGCAGGCAAATGGGGCTGTCGAGACAGCCAATAAGACAATAAAGAAGATGTTAGCCAAAATGACGGAGAACTACAAAGATTGGGCCGATAAGCTACCATATGCCCTGTGGGGGTACAGAACTTCGGTGAGAACAGAAACATGAGCCACGCCTTATTCTCTGGTATACGGAATAGAAGCAGTACTGCCAGTGGAAGTTGAGATACAGTCTATACGGGTATTAGTAGAAGCAGAATTACCTGAGCAAGAATGGGCCTCGTAGAGGTTTGAACAGTTGGCACTGCTTGATGAGAAGATGATGAAGTCTCTATGTCACATGCAGATATACCAGAAGAGGTTGGCTCGAGCATTCAACTGATGGACAATAATGACCCATAGCGTCACTATTTGTACAGATCATGGTGTTGTTGTACAAATTAACTATGTGACAAAGGAAATTGCCCTTTGATCATTTGTGATTAGATCACCAAGATGTATAAATGATGAAAATCCATATGATTAGTTCCGGATTGAGATGATATGAGACAGTATCAATCCACGAAGGTTTAATCATTAAATATCCCTAGTCATAGTTGTTGGTAATTTACTAGGTCCCAAGATCAAACAAGCAATGAAAAACATGCGTGAATACATCAACGGAGGTAGCGGAATACTCACATCGATCGGTTGAGTCGATTTGAAGACGAATGAAGCCCAAAATGCTCACTGTTTTGGCGCCCCACTGCAGCAGTCCACTGTCCACATTTTTCAGATTTGAGCTCTGAAAACGGAGCTCGAGCCTCGTCTTACGGATCCCGGCTCATGGGCGAACCTCCCTACCACCTTCGCAAGACTTGTAAGTGTGCTAGCACTTGGATTTTCACCATGAAAACCCACTCTTGCTTCCCTAAAGTTCACGCCATTTTGCTTCCAAAACAGTCCATTTTTCTTCTGTTTTGGCGTGAGAGAAGAGAGCAATTTGAGAGAGATGAAGTTTGTGTAATGTTGTATATTGAAATTCATTTCAAGTATATCTTATATACTTATGTGAATTTCAAATGCATTTGCTTTAATTTGCATTTCATTTGCTTTTAAAAGTCAAACCATTAAAGCCATCAAGTACACATCATGTCCATCAAGTCACATCTACTTTATTAAAGTGACATGTTGTCAAGTCACATCACTCAAAGTGACAAGTGATTTGACGCTTGATGCGACTGATTGATTTGACGCTTGATGCGACTGATTGATTTGACGCTTGATGCGACTTGCGATGCCGTATTCGAATTCGAAATACGAATGCGCTCGCAATCACACTCGGGCTTGGGTTCGTTAATTCCAAATTAACGATTTTTCCGTCGCGTCGTATTTAAATGATTACGCCTAGCGAATTCACTATTCACGTCGCTAACGAATTAATTCTAAATTAATTCGTTCGCCCGAATTAAAATCTAATTTTAATTCCACGTCGAAATCTAATTTCGTTTAATATATCAAATATATTAATTTATCGATTAATTCCAAATTAATCGTTATCTCTCTCTAGACGATATTTTATCCTAGATAAAATATCTCCGTAATTAATCATAGATTAATTTTCTCTCTCTTCTATATAATCCCAGATTATTCAAGAGTGCGAGTTGTGCGTCATCGGTGGATTATCGGGAAGCGACCCATGAGATCCCCGGATAAGTTGGAAGTAAATACGGTCGTCGGAGTATCCGAATCACGTACGTACCAAGTACTACGTTCTACCGATTTACGAGACAAGGTCGACTCCTAGCAAAGCACCAAGTCTACCCAATTCTCCGGACATATCCATTTAAGAATATTAAGATCTATATCAAGCGTAGTATACAATTGTATTGTGTGTATCGGCCTAGTATCAGATAGTCACATGCTAGGGCTGGGGCTGGATAAGTGTCTACCCCGTCCGAAGCACATGTCGGATGTCTGGTAACTAGTCTCTATAATCGGATATACATGACCTTGTCATAATATCCCGATGGCTGGCCAGCACTTAAGAGCACTAATACCGTATCCTATGTGACATCATCTCCAGTATGACTGAAGTGATACTTCTGTCTCGACATCACACCCAATACACTACGACTCTCTGATAACCCAGAAGTGGTGTACGCAGAACCATTTAAAGCCCTGTACCACCAAGACCAAAGTCTATCGATTATCGTAAGTATTAGCGATGTAAGTCTCAGGTTAAGACTATACACACCTACCTTGATTTCGGCCTCCCATAGACACATAGTCATAATACTAATGGGATTCCGAAGGGTCTATCCAGAGCGAAGCTGTTTCCCGTACCATCGGTGAAACACGACCTCCTATCGCACTTGCATAAGTATCCAACACTTATATATATGAGAACTATGTCGTTGTGCCCTCACAACGCACACAAGTGCAATACTAGCCTATTCCGCATTATCGATGTCCAGTCTCGATAATACTCCGGCTAGGGATATTTAATGATTAATCCTTCGGGGACTGATACTGTCTCATATCATTCTTAGTCCAGGAACTAATCATAGGGACCTCTCTTCATTTATATATCTATGGTGATCTAATCACAAATGATGAGAGTGCAATTTCCTTGTCACATAGTTAATTTGCTACAACAACACAATGTTCTGTGCAAATAGTGACGCTATGGGTCATTTTGTCCAACAATCTCCCACTTGGCACATAGCCAGTCACTCAAGTGTCCCATACTCGAACCATGTACGGTTCGCTCAAATTGCTGAGGAAAGGTTTTCGTCAGCGGATTTGTTTAATTATCGTCTGATGTGATTTGCACGATCATCACATCGCCACGATGTATGATCCGAACGAATCAGATGATATAGAAGTATATATCTGGATCGTCGATGAGACCTTTAATTCCTTAGCCTGTGCTGACGCCTAGCTCAGCTGCTAAAAGAACTATATCTAATCTAATTAGATTTATTTTTGACCCAAATGGCTTCTATTGCTGCCTCAGCTGCAGCAATAATCCGAATTTGTTGTTTATTCGGCAACAGTTATCTTGCTCGGAAGATATCCTGCTCACTGTCCCGTAATTCAAACTTTATAGTACCGTAGTATTTAATTGTTTGGAAACTTGCAGCAGTGATCCCAGTCACTTCAAGTTCTCCTTCTCCATAGTTTAAGACAGCATCTTTAGTTCTCTAAGATACTAATAGATGTTCTTAATTCAATTTAGTGACTATCACTAGGATTGACCCGATTGTGACTCCATATGCTCGAAGCGTATGCGACACCAATACAAGTACATTTTAAATGTACAATTTCCCAGAGAGTGTTAACAAACTCCAAATCTATCCCAGTAGATCTTTATTCCTCGAATAAAGGTTGTTACTCCCCAGAATTCTACGGAGAATTTCTATTGAAAGAATATCTATGAAAGCCAAGCTTTCAACAATAGCTTTATGGGAATTTCACTGTCAGTGCCCTCCCACTAACCTCCATATATACACAAGAATTATTTCGTTTTGAGTCAAATCATAAACCATTATGATTATTTCAAAACGTCAGTTCCAAGAACCTTATGCTTGCATTAATCCAAACATGGATTGAATAACCTGCAAACCTTGTTTGTCGGTTATACAAAATCGTCAGAATGTTGTAAACATCCTCCAAAAGGTTTCCTTTTCAGGAAAGCGATTTTGATCTATAACGGACACATTTCATAAATGAAATACGCAGTTATCAACAAGCATTTTCAAAATGGATTTATCATGGCAGCAGGTAAAAGGTTGAACCGTTATTAACACAATGTTGATAACGATACCTTTCCGTCAAAGGCCCAGCTTTGTACGTTGGTATGTTGTCTTCCATGTATGTCTTCCTTGAAGAAGTTTAATGTACCAATAGGCACATTGCCTTGTGGTACAACAACTAGTATCCAAAATAGTTGTTATACATGGAATCCATTTCGGATTCATGGCACTTTGCCATAATAGGGAGTCGATACCTCGTATCACTTCCTCAAAACGTAGTCGGTGAATATACCTTCATAAGATTGACATCTTTATGAGGTTAGATCAGAAACCCATACCCTAGGTTGTTTTCTGACTCTATCCGATCTACGAAGTTCTTGTGTATTTGAAGATTAATGGTACAGATTCATCATTGATGAACTATTTGTGTTCCATTAAGGACTTCGTGCCTAGAACAGTATTACTCCGATTTTCATCGAGTATCACTATCCTCCCACTGATCACTGCATATCGGTATTCCTCTCAGGAAAACCACATGGTGAGCAACAATCAATTGTTCTCATGTGGCTTTTATAAGTACTATACTTAAGGTTTCCCTTAGGATAACCTATATTGGCACTTATCCAATTTGGGTCTTTCAGTTTGGTATCAACCAAACGTTATGCCTGGCATACCCAAATTACTAGGAATGAGAAACCCCGTTTCTTTCATATTCATATCCTATATGATATCTGTCCAACAGATTTATATGGAACCTTATTCTAAATAAGTTTTGCACTGTTAATACATATCCTATTGAAGGAAACAGTAGCTCAGAGCGACTAGTGATAAACCTTATCATGTCCAACAAAATTCGGTTTTAGTTCGGACACACCGTCTAACTGACGTGTCTCGGGAGGAGTCCTCATATGAAAGAATACCGTACTCTTTCATTTACGTATGAAACTTACTGCTTAAGTATTTTCCATTACGGTCGTGGCGGAATAATACTATAGCCGATCTGTTTATTTACTTCGTGTCGAAACTTCAAAAGTTTCCGATCTGTGTTCTTCAAAAGAAACACATAACCACAACGTGATGCCACATCTGTTAAGGTCACGAAATATTCATGTTCACATCTAGCCTAGCTAGATATGGGCCCACTAACTTCACCATGAATAGGGATAACAGATCGGTGGCCCTTTTACTATTACCAAGTAAACAGTGTTTTAGGTATTTTACCTAATAAACTAGATTCGCAGACCTTATTTGAATAGTCAAATCAGTCCTAGTACCCACTCTTCAAAAGTGTGGATATACGAGTCTTGTTTAATTGTGTCCTAGACAACAATGCCACAAATAAGTCTCTATTGATCAAATCAATTTGAGCTATTTATTTGTCATTTTATATGTTTGAGATTTTATTTATATTCAAAATATAAATTCTGTTATTTACATCTAATGTATTTATCTCAGTATCATCTTTATATAATGAAACACTTAGTGTTCTAGAATATAAAGGTTTTATCCGCATCGGATTAAACACTGATATAGAGATAATGTCTCTAGTCAAACTAGTTACATCATAACAATTCCTAATTTAAGTACATACCCAAAGGGTAGTTCCTAAACTTAGGTATCTAAGGTCGAAACAGCGACTTTCGTCCCGTTTCCGATTCGCAGAGAAATCTCGACTTGAAGTCAGTATCCAGCTCATAGCGGATTCTGAATATCATTACATATATTTTATGTACCACACTAAGTATTTAAAATCCAATTTCAATACTAGTAGTGAACATAACTTTGACAAATATTTTTAAAGTTAGAGCCTCGCCCTTTCTTTAATTCCTCCGTGTCTTCCATATCCAAATGGTAGTCACTTTTGGATATGTCAATTATCTTTTCAATATTTCACAAACCTTTGGCCAAGCCTTGGGTTTCGGAATATCGAAACGATATGCACCTTGTGCAACTTGCCCAATTGCAAACTTTGACTTTAAAATAGATTTATTGTCAAGTATATTAAATTAAGCACTAAAGTCATCATCACATAAATCTTCCAAAGATTTGTGCTCTACTTATTTGCTTAATTTTGGGCTGAGGTATAATAAGTTATTTTATCAAATAAAGTAACTTATTATTTATTCCCAATATGAAAATTAAATCATTTAAAACATTTAATCCAAGGATTATATATTTTAAATATTCAACTTTTCAATTCTTTCTTGATTTCAATAGTCCAACTATTTAATCAATTTAATAAAGGTACTATTTATTATAATGATTACAATAATCCAATTATTTAATCAACTATAATTTTAATATTGATTACTATAATCCAATTATAAAATCAACTATCGTTTAATTCAATTATATTGATTACTATAATCCAATTATAAAATCAACTATAATTTTAATATTGATTGCTATAATCCAATTATAAAATCAACTATCGTTTAATTCAATTATATTGATTACTATAATCCAATTATAAAATCAACTATATATCGAATGAGTTTGTATATAGTCCAACTATATATATATATTTAAAACAACATAAAATATTAGTCCAACTAATACTTTCGATTAATATGACGAGTAAAATATAGATGAGCGCGTTTGGCGAGTATTCGAACGAATGTTGCAAATTCAATACTTGCCTCCCACTATTTTTCGTCGAGCCTCTAACCCTCTGTTGAGTACTCGGGAAACCGTGTTTCCTAGTGGGCTAGGATCCCGTTAAATGTCACACAATCTTGACTTTGGCCAACAAATTGTATGACAATTAACTAGGTAGATCTCGAAGATCAATTGGATCCCATCCAACTCCTAGATCCAGTAGGTGGACATCCAAGTCCCAAACATATATCTAATATATGCCTATATATCCAATATATACCCTAACCTTTTTCCTCTGAATCAACTAGGCCTTGGCTTTGGCACAACAAACCTAGTGATCCCAGTCAAGCTCGGACGGAAGCTTCGTAATCAATGTCAATGGACAAGAAGTGGTCTTGACTTTGGCCAACAAACCACAACTTGGACACGACACCGATATAGAACAAAGCCTCGTGATTCAAGCACATCTTTGACGGACAAGGGCTTGACTTTGGCCAACAACCCCTGCCAATCTCGGATCTTGAGCAAGAATCACTCAATGGAAGGAAAATAAACGCTTGATATTTAACGAGTGTTTTTCGCGTGCAAATTGGCTACCAATTTAATTATTTTTGTTAAGGTCTCATCATCATACACCCTTAAAAATGCATTCTAAATACATAATAAAGCGCATATGAAAATAAATAATAATGATATGCGAATGGATACTTTACACATTGATCCTAGATCAAATCTCTCCCTTTCTCACTCATGCTAGCACTAGTATTACTTCTACCCGTTACACTACACTTCTAAAGAAACCTCATATACATAGAGGGGAATAGGTGAGAAGAGAATACATAGAGAATGAAGGTGATAAGGCTGGACACGCAGGTCCAATTTAATAAATCGAATTTATTACAACAATTTCTAAAATTGCCCACCCATCTAATATCCATCCGATATACATTATTCATTCAACACAACCACGTATTCACACACATAAGCATGCTATCAATCAATCTAATCAAATTAATTAATCTGATAATTAAGTGATCATCCAATGTTCAAACAACGATTTGATTTTGTTCGAGTCAAACTCGTTTTTGCGAATAAGTACTTGTAGTACGAATTCATGAATTAAATTAAACTACATTATTAAATCTAATTTAACATGTACTTAATACTAATTCACTATTCAATTCCAAATTAAACATTACACTTTATTAATAAACCTTTTACGATTTAAATTCCAAATTTAATCGTAACGCGTCTCAAAGACCGATTAACGTCCAACGTCAATTCAATTAAAGTCCAATGGGCTTTTAATTGATTTTTCTTAGGCGTGGACTTTTGGTCAACTCGGGTCAAACCGACAACCAAAGTCCAATCCGGGATTTACCCCATAAGCCCATAAATCAATCTTGGCCCATTAGGCCCAATTAAACTTTAAAGGTTCATTAAGTCGCATTTGGGCTTTATGGTTAAGGTTTTGGGCCCAATTGGATCCAATCCACTTGGCCTAAACCCAACTTGATAAATCAAGCCCAATAGGCCCAATTACAACATTAGAAGCCCAATATCAAAAATAGGCCCAAGTAATTAAATTCAAAAAATCCAATTTTCCCAATTTAATTACCAAAGTGTATTACATGATCAATTACCCAAATCAATATTTCTAAAACATGAATTTACATAATTAATCATGGTCATTTTCATCAATTGGTGTCCAACACAAATCAATCAAAAATCAAACCCATTTACATGCTTAAAGGTCTCGGCCAAGGGAGGGATTTTGTGTCCGATTCAGTTTCGATCCAATCGAACCCACAATCGACATTAATCAACATCCTAAATGATTTCCAATACATCCAATGTTCAAAAATCAAAATTACCAAGACATTAGGGGCATTATCCAATTCGGCCAACTCAAAGATTTTGGGGTTTTCGTCCAATTCGAAATCCAATCCAATTCGATTCAAATTAACATCAACCTAATTGATTTCAACTCATCAAATGAATCAAAAAATCAAAAATTCCAAGAATCCAAAAACACATCTAAATTCGGCCAAGGACAAATATTTGGGGAAAATAATTCCAAATCATTTTTCAACAAATTGGTCCAACCAAAATGAAATTAAACATGTTATAAGCATACTTAAACAATCAATTTATTCAAATCATGCTCAACAAACATTTACCCAAATTTTAAGCCCTACATTTTCATGCTTGAACCAATAGCTCTTGATGCCATTGTTGGTAATTTACTAGGTCCCAAGATCAAACAAGCAATGAAAAACATGCGTGAATACATCAACGGAGGTAGCGGAATACTCACATCGATCGGTTGAGTCGATTTGAAGACGAATGAAGCCCAAAATGCCCACTGTTTTGGCACCCCACTGCAGCAGTCCACTGTCCACATTTTTCAGATTTGAGCTGTGAAAACGGAGCTCCGAGCCTCGTCTTACGGATCCCGGCTCATGGGCGAACCTCCCTACCACCTTCGCAAGACTCGTAAGTGTGCTAGCACTTGGATTTTCACCATGAAAACCCACTCTTGCTTCCCTAAAGTTCACGCCATTTTGCTTCCAAAACAGTCCATTTTTCTTCTGTTTTGGCGTGAGAGAAGAGAGCAATTTGAGAGAGATGAAGTTTGTGTAATGTTGTATATTGAAATTCATTTCAAGTATATCTTATATACTTATGTGAATTTCAAATGCATTTGCTTTAATTTGCATTTCATTTGCTTTTAAAAGTCAAACCATTAAAGCCATCAAGTACACATCATGTCCATCAAGTCACATCTACTTTATTAAAGTGACATGTTGTCAAGTCACATCACTCAAAGTGACAAGTGATTTGACGCTTGATGCGACTGATTGATTTGACGCTTGATGCGACTTGCGATGCCGTATTCGAATTCGAAATACGAATGCACTCGCAATCACACTCGGGCTTGGGTTCGTTAATTCCAAATTAACGATTTTTTTCCGTCGCGTCGTATTTAAATGATTACACCTAGCGAATTCACTATTCACGTCGCTAACGAATTAATTCTAAATTAATTCGTTCGCCCGAATTAAAATCTAATTTTAATTCCGCGTCGAAATCTAATTTCGTTTAATATATCAAATATATTAATTTACCGATTAATTCCAAATTAATCGTTATCTCTCTCTAGACGATATTTTTTCCTAGATAAAATATCTCCGTAATTAATCCTAGATTAATTTTCTCTCTCTTCTATATAATCCCAGATTAGTCAAAAGTGCGAGTTGTGCGTCATCGGTGGATTATCGGGAAGCGACCCATGAGATCCCCGGATAAGTTGGCAGTAAATACGGTCGTCGGAGTATCCGAATCACGTACGTACCAAGTACTACATTCTACCGATTTACGAGACAAGGTCGACTCCTAGCAAAGCACCAAGTCTACCCAATTCTCCGGACATATCCATTTAAGAATATTAAGAT
Organism: Zanthoxylum bungeanum; assembly: GCA_019454045.1. Lineage (NCBI taxonomy): Eukaryota > Viridiplantae > Streptophyta > Magnoliopsida > Sapindales > Rutaceae > Zanthoxylum > Zanthoxylum bungeanum. Next base: position 35,135 of record SKCR01019291.1, read on the forward strand.
CTATATCAAGCGTAGTATACAATTGTATTGTGTGTATCGGCCCAGTATCAGATAGTCACGTGCTAGGGCTGGGGCTGGATAAGTGTCTACCCCGTCCGAAGCACATGTCGGATGTCTGGTAACTAGTCTCTATAATCGGATATACATGACCTTGTCATAATATCCCGATGGCTGGCCAGCACTTAAGAGCACTAATACCGTATCCTATGTGACATCATCTCCAGTATGACTGAAGTGATACTTCTGTCTCGACATCACACCCAATACACTACGACTCTCTGATAAACCCAGAAGTGGTGTACGCAGAACCGTTTAAAGCCATGTACCACCAAGACCAAAGTCTATCGATTATCGTAAGTATTAGCGATGTAAGTCTCAGGTTAAGACTATACACACCTACCTTGATTTCGGCCTCCCATAGACACATAGTCATAATACTAATGGGATTCCGAAGGGTCTATCCAGAGCGAAGCTGTTTCCCGTACCATCGGTGAAACACGACCTCCTATCGCACTTGCATAAGTATCCAACACTTATATATATGAGAACTATGCCGTTGTGCCCTCACAACGCACACAAGTGCAATACTAGCCTATTCCGCATTATCGATGTCCAGTCTCGATAATACTCCGGCTAGGGATATTTAATGATTAATCCTTCGGGGACTGATATTGTCTCATATCATTCTCAGTCCAGGAACTAATCATAGGGACCTCTCTTCATTTATATATCTATGGTGATCTAATCACAAATGATGAGAGTGCAATTTCCTTGTCACATAGTTAATTTGCTACAACAACACAATGTTCTGTGCAAATAGTGACGCTATGGGTCATTTTGTCCAACAATAGTATTATCAAGATTGGACATCGATAATGCAGAATAGACTAGTATTACACTTGTGCGTATTGTGGGAGCATAACAGCATAGTTCTCATATATTTGAGTATTGGATACTCATGTTAGTGTAATAGGAGGTTATGTTTTACCGATGGTACGGAAAACAGCTTCGCTTTGATAGACCCCTTCGGAATTCCATTGGTAGTATAACTATGTATCTATGAAAGTCCGAATTCAGGGTAGGTGTATTTGGTCTTAACCTGAGACTTGCACCACTAATACTTACGACAATCAATATACTTTGGTTTTGGTCGTCCAGGGCTTTAACCGATTCTGTGTAAGCCTCTTCTAGGTATATTGAGAATCGTAGTGTATTGGGTGTGATGTCAAGATGGAAGTATCACTTCAGTTATAGTGGAGATGATGATCACGTACGATACGGAACTTGTTCTCTTATATGCTGCAACTATCGGGATATTATGACTAGGTCATGTATATCTGATTATAGAGACTAGTTACCAGACATCCGATATGTGCTTCGTACGGGGCAGACACATTTCCAGCCCTATGCCTTGCACGTGACCATCTGATACTGGATCGACATACATGATATCACATATACTACGTCTGATATAGATCACTTATTCCTGTAAGCATGTTTCTGGAGAATTGGGTAGGCATGGCGCTTTGCTAGAAGCCAACCTTGTCTTGTAAATCGATAAAAACGTAGTACTAGGTACGTACGTATTTGGATAGTCCGATAACCGTATTTACTGCCAACATATCCGAGGATCTCATGGGTCGCTTCCCGAAGATTCACCGATGACGTATAACTCGCACTTTATTAATCTGAGATTAATTAGATGAGAGAGAAAATTAATCTGGGTTTAATTACGGAGATATTTTTTCTAGGATAAAATATTATTTAAAGAGAGAGAACGATTAATTTGGAATTAATCGATAAATTAATGTATTCGATATATTAATCGAAATAGATTTCGACACGGAATTGAAATCGGATTTTAATTCGGGCAAACGAGTTAATTTAGAATTAATTCATTAGCAACGTGAATATTAATTTTGCTAGGCATAATTATTTAATTAAATTTGATTTAATTGTGTTGCGACGGAAATTCATTAATTCAAAATTAGCGAACCCGAGCCCGAGAGTGATTGCGGTCCCACTCACATTTCGAATCTAGTGGGACTCACAAGTCGCATCACACGTCACATCACATCGCATATCATTCAAGTGATGGATGTCTTGTCACTTTGAGCGATTGACAACCAGTCACTATTCAAGAGTGATGTGAGTTGATGGAAGTGGTTGGATTGCATTTATTGCAATTTTGCCTCCAAAATTGTCTTAGCTTTTTAGAAAAGCTTTGACTAATTTTTGGTATATGTTTATTAGGTTTTTTGAAAACCAAATACACAAGACATAACTCTCTCTCCTCTCCCTTTGTATTCGGCCATTGTGGCCATTTTCTTCATCTCTCTCCATTGGCCGAATGGCCAACACGCTTTCTCTCTCATTTGGCTTGGCCGAATGGATCAAAGAAAAGGAGGATGATTTGTGGCAAATCATCAAGGTGCTAGCACACAAAGAGGCATACAAGGTGATAGGGAAACCTACTTGTGAGCTTGGAATCACCATTGATAAAGCTTGGAGATTGAAGATGAAGATGGAGTCCAAACACAACCTTGGCCGAGAGCTTCATCAACAAGGAGGAAAAAGATTTTTCTTCGATGCATCCAATCCGATCGTTGTAAGTATGATTCTACCATACTTCTTTTTATATTCACATGTGTTTTATTGCTTATAAATGATCATTGGGACCTTAGAGAAAACCAACAATGGTATTAGAGCCATTTGAGCATGAAACTTTATTAGGGTTAAAATTGGGTAAATTGATTTTGAGCATGATTTGGTTAAATTGTTTGATTAAGTATGCTTAAATGATGTTGTATTGAAGTTTGATTGGATCAAATTCATGAAATTTGATTGGATTATTTTTTCCCCAAATTATTTGGCTTGGCTGAATGGATAAGTGCCCTAAAGTCATGGAATTTTTGTTTGTTTGATCATTAGATGACTTGAAACAATTGGGTAATGTTGGTTGTGGATTCAATTGGATAGGAATTGGAATCGGACTAATAAAACCCTAATTACCGTGGACTTATAAGCATGAAATGGGTTTGATTTTTGATTAAAATGTGTTGGACATGTTTTGATTTTAATGAGCATAATTAATTAGGCTAATTGATGTTTTGGAAATGTTAATTGGGGTGATTAATTATGGGATACACTTTGAATAATTAAATTGTGAAATTGGAATTTTGGAATTTAATTAGATTGGGCTTAAATTGGATTTGGGCTTGAAAAGTTGTTATTGGGCTTTAATGGGCTTGGTTGTACCAAGATTGGTTTAGGCAAATTGGTTGGATCTAATTGGGCCCAAAACCATATCCATAAAATCCAATTATGACTATTGGGCCTTTAAAGTTTAATTGGGCCTAATGGGCCGAAATTGATTTCTAGGCTTATGGGGTGATTCCTTGATTGGGCTTTGGTTGCCGAAGCACACGTCTTAATAAATTAATTGAAAGCCCATTAGACTTTAATTGGACGACATTGGATGTTAATCGGGCTTTGAGACCCGTATCGATTAAATTTGGAATTTAAGTCGTAAATGTTCGTTAATAAAGTGTAATATTTAATTTGGAATTAAATAAATGAATTAGTATTAAATGCAAATTGAATTGGATTTAATTTTATAGTTTAATTTAATTCAAGAATTCGTACTTTAAGTACTTATTCGCAATACGAGTTTGACTCGCGCAAAATCAAATCGTTGTTTGAATATTGGATGGTCATTAATATTTAGATTAATTAATTGGATTAGATTGATTGATAACATGCGTGTGTGAATACATGATTGCGATGCATGAATAATGTATATCAGATGGATATTAGATGGGTGGGTCAATTTTGGAAATTGTTGTAATAAATTTAGACTTATTAAATTGGACTTGCGTGTCCAGCCTATTACCTCCTTACTCTGTGTATTTCTCTTCTCACCTATTCCCCTCAATATAAATGAGATTTCTTTAGAAGTGTTCTGTAATCGGGTAGAAGTAATACTTGTGCTAGGGAGAGAGGAAAGGGAGAGATTTGTTCTAGGAACAATGTGTTTAAGTATCCATCCACATATCATTATTATATTATTTTATTTACACGTCTTATTATGTGTTTAGAATGCATGTTTAAGGGTGTATGATGATGAGACCTTAACAAAGATAATAAATTGGTTGCCAATTTTCACGTGAAAAACCTTCACAAAATATTAAGTGTTTTTCCTTCCATTGAGTGATTCTTACTCAAGATCCAAGACTGGCATTGGTTTGTTGGCCAAAGTCAAGACCTTTGTCCGTCGTGGATGTGTTTGAATCATGAAGGCTTTGTTCCATATTGGTGTCTTGTCCAAGTCGTGATTTGTTGGCCAAAGTCAAGATCATTTCTTGTCCATCGACATTGATTACGAAGCTTTCCTAAGTCATTGGGTTCCGCTTAACTGGGATCACTAAGTTTGTTATGCCAAAGCCAAGGTTTAGTTGATTCAGAGGAAAAAGATTAGGGAATATATTGGATATATTGGCATATATAAGATATATGTTTCAGACTTGGATGTCCACCTACTGGATCTAATAATTGGATCGGATCCAATTGATCTTAGAGATCTACCTAGTTAAGTATCATACAATTTGTTGGCCCAAGTCAAGATTATGTGTTATTTAACGGGATCCTAGCCCACTAGGAAACAAGGTTTCCCGAGTACTCAACAGAAGGTTAGAGGCTCGCCGAAAAATAGTGGGAGGCAAGTATTAGATTTGTAATTTCGTTTAGATACTTGCCATACGCGCACAATTCATTTTTCGTCAAATAAATTAATATATTAGTTGGACTAATATTTAATGTTGTTTTAATTAAACAGTTGGACTGTATTCAAACCATTTCAATTTATAGTTGATTTTATAATTGGATTATAATAATCAATATAATTGAATTTAACCAATTAAAGTATAGTTGATTAATATAGTTGGACTATAGTAATCATTATATTCAATATTACCTGAAATCGTTGATTAAGTAGTTGGACTATTGGAATCAAGATTAAATTTAAAGATTAGTGTTTAAAACATAATCCTAGGGATAATGTGTTTAAACGACTTTAATTTTCAAATTGGGAATTAAATTTCAGGATAGTCCTGGAAACTAAGAAGTTACTTTATTTAATAAAATAACATCTTAGGCCTAAGCCCGGAGTTATGCAAATAAGTAGAGCATGATCTTTGGAAGATTCATGTAATGATAACTTTAGTGCTTAATCCATTAACCTTGCTGCTATGACTCCTTAATTTCATCGTCATAATTAAGGATTAGATCTTTAAACCATGATGTCGAAATTGAAGGATCTTCGTAGATCTATTCTTAGATCTTAGAAGTATTAATTGCAATTGTAAACTCTTGGGGAGTTAATGGCTATGCTCAAGGAGCCAAAGCCAAAGTTTGCAAAAAGGCAAGTAGCGCAAGGCGCATCTTACTTCGACATCCCAGAAAGCCAAGGCTTGGCCGAAGGCTTCTGAGGTGTAGAAAAAGGGCAAAGGTAAAATCATCTCAGTCTTCTAGGAAGACAAAGGAAACATCCCAAGATGCTGCCTAAACTGTGGCAAACGGAGTTACTGGAAGCGTAACTGCCGTATGGACAAGGCAGACATGAAGGAAATGAAGACGGTGCAAGGCTCCAGCTTCAAATATGTTTTTCGTAAACATGTTCACTATTAGTATTAAAATTGGATTTTAGATACTAAAAGTGGTACATAAATATGTACCGATGTGCAGAATCTGCTCATTAGTAGGATACTGACTTCAGATGAGATTTATCTGCGAATAGAAAACGGGACAACAGTCGCTGTTTCAACCGTAGAAACCTAAGTTTAGGAACTACCCTTTGGGTGTGTACTTAAATTAGGAAACTGTTATAATATAACTAGTTTGACTAGAAACATTATCTCTATATCGAGTATAACTCTTGCGAGTATACCTTTATATTCTAAAACACTAAAGTGTTTTATTTTATAAAGATGATATTGAGATAATCACATTAGATGTGAATAACAGTATTTATATTTTGAATATAAATAAATCTCAAATATATAACATGACAAACAAGTAGCTCGAACTGATTTGATCAGATAAGACTTATTTATGGCAGTGTTGTCTGAGACACATTAAACAAGACTCGTATATCCACACTTTCGAAGAGTGGGTACTAGGACAGATTTGATTCCATTCAAATAATGTCTACGAATCTAGTTTATTGGGCAAAGTGCCTAAAACACCTTTGCTTGGTAAAAGTGTAAATGCCACCGATCTGTTAGCCCTCGTTCATAGTGACGTAAGTGGGCCCATGTCTAGCTATGCTAGATGTGGATATGAATGTTTCGTGACCTTTACGGATGTGGCATCGCGTTATGGTTATGTGTTTCTTTTGAAACACAAATCGAAATTTTGACACGAAGTAGACAAACAGATCAGCTAAATTATTATTTAGTCACGGTTAGTGTTGGACAATTATGACCCATAGTGTCACTATTTGTACAGATCATGGTGTTGTTGTACAAATTAACTATGTGACAAAGGAGATTGCACTCTTATCATTTGTGATTAGATCACCAAGATATATAAATGATAGGAGGTCCCTGTGATTTGTTCCTGGATTGAGAATGATATGAGATAGTATCAATCCACGAAGGATAAATTATTAAATATCGCTAGTCAGAGCATTATCGAGATTGGACATCGATGAATGCGTAAAAGACTTGTATTACACTTGTGCGCGTTGTGAGGGCACAACGGCATAGTTCTCATATATTTGGGTATAAGATACTCATGCAAGTGTAATAGGAGGTTGTGTTTCACCGATGGTACAGGAAACAGCTTCTCTCTGGATTAGACCCCCTCGGAATTCCATTGGTAGTATGACTATGTGTCTATGGAAGTCCGTAATCATGGTAGGTGTATTTGGTCTTAACCTGAGACTTGCACCGCTAATACTTGCGACAATCAATATACTTTGGTTACGGTCGTCCAGGGATTTAATCGGTTCTATGTACGCCAATACTGGGTATATTGAGAATCATAGTGTGTTGGGTATGATGTCAAGACGGAAGTGTCACTCCAGTCATATGGAGTTGACGATCGCGCAGGGATACAGAACTGGTTCTCTAATGAAGGTTGCAACCGTCGGGATAATATGGCTTGGTCATGATTATCCGATATAAAGAGACCAGTTGCTCGTTATCCGATATATGCTTCGTACGGGGCAGACACTGTACCAGCCTCAGGCCTTGCATGTGATCATCTGATGCCGGACAGAAATACGCAATACTACGTATACTACGCCTGATACAGATCCTTTATTCCTGTAAGGATATTTCCGGAGAATTGGGTAGGCATGGCGCTTTGCTAGAGGCCAACCTTGTCTTTTAAATCGGTAAAACGTAGTACGAGGTACTTACGTTTTCAGATAGTCCGACGACCAAATTTACTGCCAATATATCTGGGGATCTCATGGGTCACTTCCCAAAGATTCACCGATGACGTATGACTCGCACTCTAAATTAATCTGGGATTAATTAGAAGAGAGATAAAATTAATCTGGGATTAATTGCGGAGATATTTTATCTAGGATAAAATATCATTTAAAGAGAGATAACGATTAATTTGGAATTAATCGGTAAATTAATATATTTGAAATATTAAACGAAATTAGATTTCAACGCGGAATTAAAATTAGATTTTAATTCGGGCGAATGAGTTAATTTGGAATTAATTCGTTAGCGACGTGAATAGTAATTATGCTTGGCATGATTATTTAATTAAATTAGATTTAATTACGACGCAACGGATAAATCGTTAATTTAGAATTAACGAACCCGAGCCCGAGATTATTTGTGAGCACATTCGCATTTCGAATTCGAGTGCGGCACGTAAGTCAGATCAAGCGTCAAATTGCTAGTCGCATCTAGCGTCACATCATTCGTCAATCAAGTGATGGATGTCTTTCACTTTGAGTGATTGACGCAAGTCACTATTCATGATTGATGGATTGATGTGAGTTGATGTGTGGTTGTTGGCTTTAATGCTTGACTTTTTGTAAGCCAAATTCAAGTGAAATTCATTTGAAATTCACATAAGTGTATAAGAAACACTTGAAGCCAAAATTCCAACACACTTCAACCATCTCTCCTTCTCTCTTTCTCTCACACCCAAACAGTGGGTTGTTTCTTCTGTTTTGCCATGAGCAGTGTGTTGGTTTCTAATATAGTCCCAAGATCATCACAAATCATGAAATAAGAATGAATAAATTGAAAGAGTGGCGGAAACACACTTACAATGAACGGATGTGATGAAAGCTCCAAGCAAAATCCTTCATTTCCTTCCTTTGTATTCGGCCAAGAGGGTGGTTTTGTTGAAGAAAATCTCCAATCTCCAAGCTCCAAGAATGAGATCCAAGCTCTTGAATCTATTCTCTATCACCTTTGTTTGATCCACCAAAGTGTGCTAGCAAAAATGGCCTTTGAAAAATCAAAAGAAAAACCCTAGGTATTTTCTCTTAAGTTTCGGCCAAGAGAGTGCATTAGGGAGAGAGAGTGTATTTGTTGTATCTAATACAAAACCTAGTGAAAAGTGAAAAAGGAAAAGCATTTAACCTTTCCAAAAAGTTAAAACCCTCCCCCCCCCCCCCCCCAATTTTCCCTCCAAAAGTCAAAAGGTCAAAAGTCAAAAAGTCAAAGTCACTTTTCATAAAGTGATTTGACTTCCATCACACATCAATGACATGTGATATGACTCGCGATGTGATTTACGATGTGACTTGCGGCCGCACGTGATTCAAAATTGGCGCAACATCACAAACATATTCCGGGCTCGGTTTCGATAATTCTAAATTAACGATTTTTCCGATGCCTCGTAAACAAATCCAATTTACTATTCACGTCGCTCGAGAATTAATTCTAAATTAATTCGAGTGCCAGAATTAAAATCTAATTTTAATTCCGAATCGAAATCTAATTTCGTTTAATATATCGAATATATTTTATCGATTAATTCCAAATTAATCTTTCTCTCTCATCTAATAGTACTTTATCCTAGATAAAGTTTCTCCATTTTAATCCCAGATTAAGTTTGAATCAAACGTCATCGGTGAATTCTTGGGAAGTGACCCAAGAGATCTCCGAATATGTTGGCAGTAAATACGGTCGTCGGACTATCCGAACACGTACGTACCTCGTACTACGTTTTACCGATTTATGAGACAAGGTTGGCTTCTAGCAAAGCGCCATGCCTACCCAATTCTCCAGAAATATTCTTACTGGAATATAAGATCTATATCAGGCGTAGTATACCGTAGTATCGTGTATAGTGATCCAGTATCTGATGTCACGTGCAAGGCCTGGGGCTGGAATAGTGTCTGCCCCGTACGGAGCATCAATCCTTCCGACAACCGCGTAACGCACTTCTAAGAGATGACTTAAGAGGTTAAACCTGATGGCACCCTTTTATCTATTCCCGTTCTTTTTCTTATTATTTAGCATTATTTATTTGCATGTGTATCTTTGATTTATGTATGTTGTGGCCATTGGATGAATGATTTTGTGCCAACTCTCGTGGTATATCGGATGGAAACCCAGACGTAAATTCCGTAGCCAAATCCAAATGGACGGTAGTACGGTCTGTACTTGGGATACAATTCCACATACAGCTTGAGGAATGCACATATTTCGTTTCATCCAATCCTGTGTTTATCCGTCGTTCATTAGGAATAGTATGTTATTTTAACGCATAATTTAATTATTTTCTTTATGTCAGGAATTTTATCATCTCTCTTTAGTTCCTATGTTTAGATAATTATTGTTTATTTTTGTTCCCGCATATATTAGTTTAATGCGTTCATGAGATTGCGTGCATGTCATTGTATCGACTTACTTTTATGCATGCAAACTTAGATATATGTTTCACTTTTATGTATGAGAACTTAGATGTAGGTTATTCCCGCGTATATAGGTTACGTAGACTTGGTTATCTTATTGCATGAATCTGTTCATTACAAATGGCATAAGTAAGGGACCATTCCAAACCCAATGGTTTGAGGTATTCCCTTACGAGGGGTGAGTGCGGCCTTAAATCATTTTCCCAGTTCACACTGGGTGGCGACTCCATTATTCTTCGATTTAGTCTCCACTGGGCTATTCCGTACTCCCGACTAGGTCGTGAGCCTAGAACAACGTCGCCGATTTCTGTGTCCTACAATGACCAAATCATATATATCCACATATCTGTTGTGATTTTATGCCTGACAAACAAATATGTTCGAAACATGATTGATTAATAAATTTATGATTCAATCCATATATACATTTTGATTTGCTTTATAAAATTCATGAAAATTCTATAATTTTTCCATGGAATAATTTATCCTTAAATTAAATATATATGCTTATGTAAAATATTACATATATATATATGGATAAAATTTAAAGAGTGATAATTAAAATTTTTCTATGAATTTGAATTTCAGAATCTTCAAAATCCAAAGTTATAAATACAGTTCATTCCATTATGAATGGTATAATATTATTGTCACATCCTGGTATTTTCAGGCATATGATGGACAAGTGATGGCTTAGCCATCACCCGAACCTCTAACATACATCGCTAGCTATACTGAAATGGCTGACTCACAACACGTAATCATATACATATATAAATCATAACCTGAAAATATATCCATTTCATGTCACAAATCTGTACACACATAAAAATAACTGACATAATATTTGATACATATACATGGCCTTATAGCCTATCTTGACATCATCTGACACTAATAACTAGGCCTGACTCTGAAATGACTCCCAGGGGGTGTAATGACTGTCGCTGGGTTCTGTCTCCTCCAACCAATATCCGAACTTGTGGCCTGTAAAACAACTGGAAAATAGAGTGGGTCAGGCCTTTCGAAAGCCTGGTGAGTGAATACTGGAGGGCTAATAAAATAATCTGAAGTGGAATACATGATTAAACTGAAACATAGTATAAGAGTGTTAAAGTACTGAATCACTACAACATAAATAATAAGCTCGGAACCCAATGAGGTAATTGAAATCTGAATACATGACATAAATATTTGGAACTTAATCTAATTGGTAACTGGGTACATGATTGAACCTAGCTTTACTATTTTGAGCTGTTGCCCTGAATCTGACCTGAAGCTATCATAAACTACATAATATGATTTCTTCTCATAACCTAAATTATGTATGGTGACATAAGTCTACATGAACTATAGTGAGTTATCTGAACTGATAACTAACTATTAACATCTTAATATGCTAACGTGAGCTAAATCGATGTGATCTGAGTTGAAGCTACATGAACTGAACCTGATATAAAATCTACATGACCTGTATTAGATTTACCTGAACTGAAAACTGCCTACTAGACATGACTTAATCCTAATTGACTTCTTCTAGAATTACGTGAATTGTAAGTGCATGTGTTGAACACTTAAATTGAATATGCTTAAGTTAATCATGAATGTTAAACTGAAATGCATAAATTGGACATGAAATGCATAAACCATATCTGCCTCTCTGATTTTTAAATATGTAAGCTATGTATGAATACTAACTAACATACATACGTTATTTCTTATTATCTAACTGAGGGTGCATGAGTTAACTTGAATATCTAACCTGAACATACATGTCCAGAATGTCTAAGGTGGATAGGCAATAACTACTTGAATTGGAATACAGGTCTAACTGCCTGGACTTGGAATGGATGGATGTAAAAACTAAACCAGACATACATGGACTAATCTGATTATCTGGCTTGAAATGCATGACTGATCTGAATATCTAACTGAATGTATAAGTTACACTAAATTATCTGAACTACAGATGCATGAGCTAATATGTTGGCTGCATGAATCATGAAATATGAAATTGAATACCTGAGAGGCAACCTACAAACCTGAAACTATCATGAGCTAAAATTCTATATGCTAACCGGAATAGGAATGGCCTAAATATGACTATCAAGAAGCATGACATGCATAATTGAAGTTGTAATATAACATGATGTGTATTCATTACTTTTAATAATGTAATTAATTATGAAAGCATGAAATTTATATATGAAAATTGATATTAAAATCAACAGTGCTATAAAACTACTTCTGAACTCATAAAAATATAAACTTGGTTCCTTCTCAAAAATCTATGTGGAAAACTTGATGTGAAAATAAAAAAATCTCAAGTAACTGGAAAATATGTAGAGAAACTAAACTCATAAGAACATAAACTAGGTTTATTCTCAAAAATTTATGTGGAAATCATGGTTTGAAAATCTGAAATCTCAAGTAATTGGAGAATTTGTAGAAAACCTGACGCATGAAGGTGTTATGTATCGTCGTCCCCCAAGTCATCAAACTAGAGTCAAAAGCACTAATCAAAACTGTCATCATGGCCCTAAAACTAGGATCTAGAGGCGTTACGTATCGACATCCCCTAATCCCGAAACTACATGTGCACATGGCTACTATATCTGTAGAAAACCTGATCATGGAGGCATTACGTATCGTCATCCCCCAATAAGCCTAAACTCATTCCTTGGGGCATTACATATCTCTGTCCCCTAAGTCACTGAACTAGAGTCAAGACTGCTAGTAAATATTGTCATCCTGACCTTGAAACTAGGATCTAGGGGTGTTACATATCGTCGTCCCTCTAGTCCTGAAACTACTTGCATATGTCTGCTATATACGTCAATTCTAATGATCAGTCAATTTCAAAAATCTTTAAGATTTTGGTTTCCCCCCAATCTATAAAGAAAATCGTAAAAGAACTCAATTTAAAATATCAAAAGCATAATAACATGTCATAATCTGAAAACTAAAAATAAGTTCTGAAAACGGATATGTATGATTTTTACCTAGCTTGAGACTAATAGGTCTAATTTGAAAACACAACTGGCAGAGATGCTGAATTCTTGAATTGCAAGTCTATGAATGTATTGTGAATTAATATTGATGCATGTTGCGACATGGGACATATATGTGAAAAGATGGCATAACTGAACTTAAAAACTAAGAACTGAATATCTAGGCTGTGATACATAGACTAACACCTAAACTGAAAATTGGTATGGCTACATAACCTGAATACATAGAACAAATACCAAAACTGATGTTATAAATTAAAGGCATTAACGATATCAGATTACTTAAGTTGAATTAATATATCTGAAGGCATAAGAGAAAATATAAACTAAGTATAAGAAGCTGATTGCACAAGTTTAGAGATAGCATCAAACAGAGAAGCAAAAATAAATGATTACATCCACTCACAGAATGATGCTCCTTCACCGACGTGCCTGAATACAGTTGTACAATCATGCTATGTGATTATTTAGCATACATGAGCTAAAGAAACTAAATTTGGTTTGCGGATACATGGACATGCTATTTAAATTAGCTAAGTTGCTAATGCTTCTAAACATGATGATAGGACATTTCGGTGTAGCCGAGATATCAACTTGAAATGCCCAATACCTACAAAATGTTCAACTTAGCCTTATCATTTTGTCAAGTATTTGGTCTAAATACTTATCAACAAACTTACATATCCATTATCATCATCACTTGCATACATATCCAAGAATCTTATGTAGCTAAGACTAAAGCATACACACTCAAGTGTTTATTATCATTACAAGTCATTATAATATATTCATCAACTTGTCAACATCATATTTTAAACTATTCACCAAGTTTAACCAACATAAATCCCAACATCACACTCATGTGCCCTATTTAAGTTTTCAATTTAAATTAAATGCCTCTCAAACCATAAAACCATTAAATACTTAGTCATTAGCTATTATCCTTAAAATAATTTAAACATCAAAATATTTTCCCCTTTATTACCCATATTTGGCCATAAGGAAACTAAACTAAGTTATGAAACCTTCATCACTATTTCAACATGTCTTATGCTATAACAGTTCCTACTACATGAATGATCATCAAATATACAAAGCATAAATGCCTTACAATACCACCCTATAATTGGCCAAGACAGAGAATTCAAAATCTTAAAATTCTCAACATCAAATAATATAGACTCATCATAAAACATCGTTAGATACATGAACCAATATCTATCATCATTATCACAAGATCAATTTTCCAATACATGAACACCATTTTGCCAAGACACTAGGTTTACCACTTTTGAACTTTTATCTACATAATCAATACAACTCATACTAACACATCACATTTAATCATAAAACATCCCCCAATAATCATCAAAGTAATAAAGTATCATCCCTCACATATAATGAATTTCGACAAAAGGGGTTTAAATGCAACTTGGATTTTATCATATCAATTCTCAAGCAAAAAAAATAATACATATTGATAAATATAAATCATCATCTTTCATAACCAAAAATCATAAAAATATTCCCCTAACAATTTAGCAAGATTCGACCAAAGAGGCATTATAGCCACTTTCAAGCTTTTCAACATAGCCAAACTAAATTCATGTTTTAACATCAACCCAACTCTTCAACTAAGAGCATTCCTTATCAAATAGCATTCCCTATCAAATAAAAGCAACAAACAACCCTTACATATCATTTAGTATTCAACTATGTAAAAATTTACTCTCTTGAAGATTTCATCACAACACAACATGATACGAGCTAAAACATCATTCAAACACATGCACTAACATCATTTTATCATAAAAAATACAAGACAACACCCCACTCTTCAAAAAGAAAATTCAGCTAGCCCCTATCCTTGGAGAAAATTGGGAATTTACAAAATGCTCAATCCAACACCAAATGCTAACAATTGCACACTACAAAAAATATTAGAGGTAAAATATAAAATGCAATTTTAGGGTTCCTTATGGATGAATTTGGGGCTATTATTATTAAAACTGAAAATGATAGAAGAAATAGAGCTAGAAGCTTACTTTCATGGAAATTGGGCTAAGAACCTTCAAATTTGGCTTGAGAAATGAAGAAGAGCTTGAAGATTGTTCATGGTATGAGGAAGTCTACATCCACATTTTTTACTTCTTCCTTTGGAAGGATGAATGAATAATAAGAGTATTTATACATGGGGTTGATGTTTTGTTGAGAAAGAAATGGTTAAAATCATGAGGCAACCATAGAACTTATTATAGCAGCGATGAAAATGGTACTTTTTAACTTGGTTCTATTCTGAATTTGGAAAAATATCCACACATAAGTTGTAGGTCTTAGTCCTAACTTTCCGAAAATATAAAATTCATAAAATTAGAGATTGTATAAAACGTGAAGGGTGAAATACAAAAAAGCTGTCTGTTCCTCAAATAAATAATAAAGATGTTTATTCTGAAAAAAAATTTGGGACCTCTAGAGGAGAATCCTAAGGTTCGAAACCTATTTTAATATTATTTTATGCGTTTTAAGATGTTACTCATGATGATACGCAGTATCGAGTATGACCGGTCACATCGAGTGTTACATTTATCCAGATTATAATATATAAAGACATAAAAATAAATATATTTTATATAATAAGATTATATAGGATGAGATGAAATTTAAAAGTTCTAATGATTTTCGTTAAATTAAGAACATCAATTTTTTTTAATATAATGATGGTCATATGTGTGATGATTTTAATTCATTGTATTTAGCAGACTCCTATATCATTTTAATTTATTCTTTAATTTACTCGGTAGGATTTTGTATTTATTACATTTCGTAGATCGTGTATTTTGGGAATGTGATGAATGAATAGCTGGGAATGCTAACCGAATATAAAAGAATCTGTTCATAAGATTCTATTAGTTGTCAGTTCATGACCTTAATGATTAGCTCACAAATTTATAAAAGTTATGAATTAATTATTCACTTGAGAACTAATGGAAGTCAAAGATAAAGATGTAATCGGAGAGGTTAATGGATTTTATACCTAGCTTATTTACGAATATTTTATTAGGGCGGATGTAGAACCCCTATTGTTGGATCAGTGTCCTGCGCAGCAAAAGTGGGTCTAATCCATGGATGTCTAGTATGAGTGTATTTTTAAAATATTTTAATGAAATACCATATTCCATTACGAGTTTTTAGGGAAAAATCGGAGTGCAGTAAAATCAAAATGGGGAAAAATTGGGTCTAATACACGTAACGCACAAGGTACTTGAGCAAGCAAGCAACTTACGCATATCATGCGTAAGCTTAGGTATAGCATCAAGCTTATGTGTGCTGAAGGTGATCATTCATTACTTTTTTTAAAAAAATTTCTTAAAATATATTTAAAAATCATTGAAAATAATTTTAATTTCAAACTAACCACAACACATGTTATGTTACCAACATATATATATTCTAAATATATAAATATATGCATTTATTTAAATGAAATTACAAATCAAAATAAATCCCACAATGAAATGACTCATAAACAATTCAACGTCACCCAAAGTTAGTTAAATGATTCTAGAATAGCAGTATTACCTCAAAGGTATTATCTAGAGTTCCAAACTCTAATTTTATATTTATGTCTAATATAAATACTTTGATCTAATTCCAAGCATATTGTAACGCCCCGATCAGTCTGGTTATATCCGGTACAGTAAATCATCAAGCATAACATCTTAGAATTTATAAAAGAATATAAAAATAAATTTCACATATTAGGAATCTTGTACGGCGGTTTCGAACAAGTTTTCAGTTTCAATACCTCATTTTAGCTTAACATAGTCAACAAGTTACTTTTAGTAATCTGGCTATAACCTTTTCGTCCAATCTCCGATTATTATGAATTTTATATCATCGGAAAGCTCAAACCAAGATATACAACTTCTATGTTGGACAATTTCCCAAAATATGACCAAAACTATGTCAAAAATCATGATTTCTGTGACTACTATAATGAATTTCGGAACTGGTTTAATATTTGGATGATGTGGCAATATCTTGGCCATTCATCACTAACAAAAAGAAGCCCATCCCCACTATAAAAACAAAACGGTTCCCTCCTCTTCCTCAACTCCAAAAAATATGTATGAAGGGAAGCAAAAAAACACTTTTTCTCTCTCTTCTCAAGTTTTTCTTGAAGGTGGTTGAAGGGTCCAAGCTCATTTCCAAACAATATAAGCTTCTTATTTCTTTTCCTTCCTTTATTTTCAGTTTTGAGCAAGAATATAAAATCCCAAATTCAAGAACCTAGTTTCCATTTTTGTATATTTGTGCTTAAAATAACATGTGTAACCATGCATTTCATGTTTATATAAGTAAGTATTAGGCTTAATTTTTGAAATGCCCAATTTTTCCTGTAGATGGAGAGCTGGCCGAAACTTTTCCTTATTATGGAGGGTGTGTTTTTATTTCTTTCATAATAATTGGTGGTGGTTCTTGCACTTATTGATGATTGTAATAGGTTTGTTGTGATTATGGAGGATAATGATTTTCGACCACGCTATGTAGAGAGGAAATGCTATTTTTGTATGTGTTATGAAGTCTTGAATGACATTGTTAAGTAATAGATATGTAAAGTGGGAGTGAAGATAACTAAGATTGTGTAAATGATGAAGTTTTGGCATTTCACGTACCAAGTGTTCGATGAAATGCCAAACTCATATCAAATTAAGAAATTAAGGATGATTTGTATGTTATAAAGAGTTTTTATAATAGTTGAAATTATTTTGAGGTTGTTAGATTAAATGTATTAAATTAGACTGTGAAATAAGGAAGATGGATAGCGAAGTCAGTTTCTATCCTGTTCCAGACATGCAGTGTTTGGTCGCTTATAACTTGAGTTATATATGTCTGATTGATGAACCGTAAAATTTTGGATAATGTAGACCATAAAGGAGTACAATATCCAAAATTTAGAATTTTTAGCCTAAAGAAATGGTTTTACTAAATTTTTGAAGTTGAGTGACTTGCTGCATCTGTACCATTTTTTTCTGGACAGCCCTCGAACTTCTGTTAATAACTTGAGTTTCTGAAATCAAAATTGAGATCCGTAAAAATTGATATAAACTAGACATAATAAGATCTATTCTATTAAAATTTCAGAACCTAATTCTGTCCCAATTAGTCATAGTGAATTTTCAAACTTTGGTGTTGAGCAGTGAATTCTAAGAGACTATTAGAATCTAAATTTCTGCTATAGCACTTCTGTAACTCCAAACCTTAGCCTTTAAAAAAATTCGTAAAAACCTCTTATAAGTTAGTAACTCAGCGAAGTGAATTATTCATACATTGTATATTTTATTTATTGATCGGAAGTATATCTCACAACTTATGTTCTAATAAAGTTTCATCAATTATAAATTATCGGTAGGAACTATGACTTTCTTCGACACCGTGAAGTAGTGCTGATTCATTTCTAAATCAGTGAGTGGATACTTTATTTTCATAATATTTTATTGATTTTATAAAGTTAAATGAATTTATTTATGTTTAAGTTATACTTTGAGATAAGACTAAGTTGCCAGAATGATTTGATGAGTTAAAAATATTTTTAGATTATTTAAGAAAAGTATAATATTTTTGATATCTTGAGATAATTTCTTTTACGACTTTTTATAGATTGGGGGAAAACCCAATCTCATAGATTTTTAGAATTGACGGATACAGAGACATATACACATGTAGTTTCAAGACTAGGGGGACGATGATAAGTAATGCCTCTAGATCCTAATTTCAGGGCCAGGATGACAGTATTATTTAGCGCTCCTGTCTCTAGTTCAGTGACTTGGGGGAAGACAATACGTAACGCCCCAAAGCACTACTTAGGCTTGTGGAGGGGACAACGATACGCAATGTCGTATACGTCAGTTGTTTTCTAGATGAGATTTTCAGAAATAACAAATTTATGAAGTTGTTTCAAAAAGAATTAGTTTTACGAAAGATCTCAGAGTTTTACAGAAAGAAAGAATTTTCTAGAAAAGTTTTACAGAAAGAGTTTTGTTTTTAGACAAAGAAAAAGATTTCAGAAAAGATGAGTTTTCTTATAAAATGAGATGATTTTAATTTCAGTTAATAAATTTTCATAAAGCCTCCAGTTCCCATTTTAAACTGTCCACTCATTAGGTCGTTCAAAATATCTTAGCCCCTCACTCTCTAATGTTTTATGTCTTACAAGTATATTCAGAGGACGAGCTTGAGATGATGATACTGATTGCATTCACTAGGATTAATAGGTCCACTCATCAGTCAGGCCTGAGGTATATGGTTCAGTCAATGTTGTAATAGTTCAAGTATAGGTCATATAAAAGTTGCATGAGAGTCTAAGATTGTCTGAGTCGGAGTCACCAGAGGTTAGCATAGCAAGTTCAGAGTTGTAAAGAATAAATATTGTTAAATTAAATTAAGTTGGGCACATAGTGTAACATCCCTAGTACAGAAATATTACCGACAAGTAACAGATCCCACTATCGCCTAAGCCTCTGACACATGTACTAGAACACTTGCTTTTATCTTAATGCTATGCAATGTCCTTAGATCATACTTGCAAATTTAAATGCTTAAGTAAACTTGAATGAAAAATCATAAAATTAAATATATGCATATATACATGACTAAGAGTATTTACAATATGTATAAAACATCAAACACACGTCGAATGATACAAAAAAATGACATCTCAGATTACTACACTCTATATGAACATAGTTCTAGAAAGATGGACCCGATGACTAGTGACTGCAGTATAACGCTTGTCTTCATACTGGGTCTCGAAAAAAGGCACAAGGCTCACCTCAAGAAGAATCCTACAAAAGAACTGGGAAGTGGTGGGGGTGAGTCTAGAGGATCTGAGTGAATGGAGCTATAAAATAAGAAACTGAACCATTATATCTATATGAAGTCACTTATGGTCAAAGAGTTTTTGAAAACTTTTCTTGAAAACTGATTCTTTTTCCACTAAACTGGAAAAAACCTTTTTTCTAAAAAATCTATATGAAAAATATCTCTGATACTGTGGAAAAACTTGATGCATGGGGGCGTTATGTTTCGCCGTCCCCCCATACGCCAAACTAGAGCCAGAAATACAAACCTATGACTTTGGGGCGTTACGTATCACCGTCTACCAAAGCATGCCACTCATGTCCCTGAAATTGGTGTTCTTGAGGCGTTACGTATCGTTGTCCCTCAATCCATGGAACTAGAACCGGTAGTGTTTATCCATGCTACTACCTGACCCTGAAACTAGGGTCTAGGGGTGTTACGTATTGCCGTCCCCCTAGCCCTGAACTACGTGTGCACACAGTCTATGTCCGTCAATTACATAAGTAAGAGCTGAGGTGGATTTTTCCCCCATGCCTTGAAAATATCAAAGTATTGCTTTTAAATTTTAAAATTTCCAACTCAAACTTTACATAAAAACAACTGATAATTTAAAAAGGCTAAGGCCGCAAAGCTTTAAAAATAAGACTTGAAATCAATCTTAATCTGAAAAAAGTAATTATAAAATCAATTCATAATAAAATAAATCTCCACTCATTGATGTGAAGTCCAGCTAAGTTCCTTTGACGTCGTTGGGGCCGAACGCGGCTCCTGATGAGTATCTAATTTGAAGTCCAGTTAAGACAGCATCTTTAGTTCGTCTAAGATACTTAAGGATGTCCTTAACATCAATCCAGTGACTTTCACTTGGATTGGCCTGATTGTGACTCCATATGCTCAAAACATATGAGACACCAGGTCGCGTACATTTCTTTCAATGTACGAGTTCTTGGAGAGTACCAACAACTTTTAGATCTATCCCAGTAGATCCTTATTCCTAGAATAAAGGTTGTCTCTTCCAAGTATTCTATGGAGAATCATTCATGAAAGCCAAGCTTTCACCGATTGTATTATGGGAATGTCATTTCTAAGAAATGATATATCATCATTATATAGAATAATCATTATCAGTGCGCTCCCACTAACCTCCTTATATACATAAGAATCATTTTCGTTTTGAATTAAATCATATACTTTTATGATTACATCAAAACGATAGTTCCAAGAACGCAATGCTTGCTTCAATCCTTAAATGGATCGATTTAACTTGCAAACCTTGTTTTCTTATTTTGGTACGACAAAACCGTTAGGATGTTGATAAACATCCTCCAAAAGGTTTCCGTTAAGGAAAACGATCTTGACGTTCTGCTGCCATATTTCATAAATGAAAGATGCAGCATTAGTAAGCATTATCCAAATGGATTCAACCATGGCAACGGGTAAAAGGTTTCGTCGTAATCGACACAATGTTGATGACGATACCCTTTATGTGTAAGCCAAGCTTAGTAAGTTTGCTTGTTGCCATCCATGTATGTCTTCCTTGAAGACTCACATAGTACAACATGTACAATGCCTTCTGGTACATCAACCATTGTCCAAACATGGTTGGTATATATGGAATCCATTTCGGACATTATGGCACTTTGCCATAAATAGGTAGTCGATACCTTGTATCACTTCCTCATACGTAGTCAGTTCGTATTCCTCAATAAGATTGACATCTTTATGAGGTGAGATCAGAAACCCATACCTCCCAGGTTATTCTCTGACTCTCTCCAACTACGCAGTTCTTGTGTATTTGAAGATTATTGGTACAGTTTCATCCCTGATAAACTGTTTGTGTTCCATTAAGGAATCGGTGTTAGGGACAGTGTTACTCTGATTTTTCATCGAGTTTTACTTTCCTTCCACTTACCACTGCATATAGGTATTCCTCTTAGGAAAACCACATGGTGAGCAACAATTAAATTGTTCTCTTGTGAGATGTACAAATACTATACTTTGGTTTCCCTAGGACAACCTACAAATTAGACACTTATCCGATTTGGGTTTTAGTTTGGTATCATCCAAACATATGCCCAGCATTCCCAAATCTTTAGGAATGAGAAAACCCGGTTTCTTTCTTGTTCATAACTAATATGAATTTTGTCTAACAGATTCTCATGGAACCTTATTCAAAATAAGTATTGCACTGTTTAATACGAATCCCTTGACGGAAAATGGTAGCTCAGAGCGACTCATGATTAACCTTATCATGTCCAACAAAATTCGGTTTCTCTGTTCGGACACACTATCAGGATTGAGGTGTTCCGGGAAGAGTCCACCATGAAAGAATACTATACCCTTTCAATTAGTCAAGAAACTTATTGCTTAAGTATTTTCCACCACGGTCTAACCGTGACGGTTTAATACTTTAGCCGATCTGTATGTCTAATTCGTGTCGAAACTCTTTGAATTACTCAAAAGTTTTCGATTCGTGTTTCAAAAGAAACAAATAACTAGGAGTGGGCATCGGATCGGATCGGGTCAGATTCGATCTGATTCGAACCGATAAGATCGGATCGGATCTGTCTCCAGGATCCGATCAAATAACAACAAACCAATTCGTCAGATTTCGGATCGGATCAGATTTTATCCGATTCGAATCCGATCCAATCCGATTTTTTAAGCCCTTAAAGTTTGTAAACGACGTCATTTTTGGAATACAATAAATGGGTCAATTAGGTCTCATTTCTGTCAACACTCGACAGTCTTCATTTTCATTTTCAATTTTCATTTTCGATTTTCCTCCTTACCTCACACTTGAAATTGACATCCTCACAGACAGCACAGCCTTCTCCATTTTCCTCCTCACCTCAACATCTTTCAGACTCTCACATGTCCTCAATCACACAACCTATTCCTCCTCAACATCACTTTTTTACTCCGAGTCCGACTCCTGCTCCGTTTGTCTTCCTAAAAACAAGCAAGCAAACAATCAGTGAAATGGGTAATTTCAGATCTAGAATTGCTCATTTGTTTAATTTGTTTCTAATTGCGGATATAAATCTATAATTTGAACCGTAGATTTGTAGTCACGCATGCGGTATTGTAGATTTGTAGAGTCACGCATGCAGTGTTCTGTTTTTAAGTTTAGTTGGTGATGATGATGATGATGATGAACTAATAATTCAATCTCTTCAATCTTCGTAAATTATAAACATTTAGTTGGTGATGATGATGAACTGATATGTATTCGAATCGGATCAAACAAATCTGATCTGATTTGGTCGTTATCGGATCGGATCAGATCGGATTCGACAATGATATCGAACCTTATCGAATCTAAAAAACTGATGCTTATCGGATCGGATCGGATTCGGTCCGATCCGATAATACCCACCTCTACACATAACCATAACGCGATGCTACATCCGTAAAGGTTACGAAGTGTTCACATCCACCTCTAACCTAGCTAGACATGGGCCCACTTACGTCACTATGAACGAGGGCTAACAGATCGGTGGCACTTATACTTTTACCAAGTAAAATGTATTTTAGGCACTTTGCCTAATTAAACTAGATTCGTAGATATTATTTGAATAGAATCAAATCCGTCCAAGTACCCACTCTTCGAAAGTGTGGATATACGAGTCTTATTTAATGTGTCCCAGATAACAATGCCATAAATAAGTCTCATCTGATTAATTCAGTTTGAGCTATTTGTTTGTCACTTTATATGTTTGAGATTTATTTATATTCAAAATATAAATACTGTTATTTACATCTAATGTGCTTATCTCAATATCATCTTTATAAAATAAAACACTTTAGTGTTTTAAGAATATAAAGGTATACTCGCAACGGGTTAAACTTAGATATAGAGGTAATGTTTCTAGTCAAACTAGTTACATTATAATAGTTTCCTAATTTAAGTACATACCCTAAGGGTATTTCCTAAACTTAGGTTTCTACGGTTAAAACAGAGACTCTCGTCCCGTTTCCGACTCGCAGATTGATCTCAACTGAAGTCAGTCTCCTACTAATCAGCAGATTCCGCACATCAGTACATATATTTTTTACCACATATAGTATCAAAAATTTAATTTTGAAACTAATAGTGAACATGTTTATGACAAATGTACTTGAAGTCGAAGCCTTGCATTGCCTTCATTTCCTTCATGTCTACCTTGTCCATATGGCAGTCACGCTTCCAGTGACCCCGTTTGCCACTGTTTAGGCAGACATTTTGGGATATGTCCTTTGTCTTCCTAGAAGACTGAGATGATTTTGCCTTTGCCCTTTTCCACACCTTAAAAGCCTTCGGCCAAGCCTTGGCCTTCTGGGATGTCGAAGTAAGATGCACCTTACACTTCTTGCCCTTTTGCAAACTTTGGCTTTGGCTACTTGAGCATAGTCATTAACTCTCCAAAAATTTTCTATTGCAATTAATACTTCTAAGATCTAAGTATAGATCTATGAGGATCCTTCAATTTCAACATCATGTTTTAAGGATCTAATCCTTGGTTCTGACGAAGAAATTAAGGAATCATTGCGGCAAGCATAACGGATTGAGCACTAAAGTTATCATTACATGAATCTTCCAAAGATTATGCTCTACTATTCACTCAACTCCGGGCTTAGGCCCGAGATGTCATTTTATCAAATAAAGTAACTTCTCAGTTCTCAAGACTATCCTGAGGCACTATTCCCAATCTAAAAATTGGAGCCGTTTAAAGGAATTTTCATCCAAGATTATGTTTTGAACGCTAATCTTTCAATTTTTCCTGATTCCAATAGTCCAACTATCCAATCAACGATTTTGGGCACATTAATATAATGATTACTATAGTCTAACTATTTAATCAACTATAATTTTAATTTGTTTAAATTCAAATATATTGATTACTATAATCCAATTATATAATCAACTATAATTGAAGTAGTTTGAATACAGTCCAACTGTTTAAATTAAAACAACAATTGAATATTAGTCCAACTAATATATTAATGAAATAATGACGAAAAATGAAATGAGCGCATTTTGGCAAGTATCTAAATGAAATTGAAAATTTAATACTTGCCTCCCACTATTTTTCGGCGAGCCTCTAACCCTCTCTTGAGTACTCGGGAAACCTAGTTTCCTAGTAGGCTAGGATCCTGTTAAATAACACACAATCTTGACTTTGGCCAACAAACTGTATGATCTTAACTAGGTAGATCTCTAAGATCAATTGGATCTCATCCAATTCCTAGATCCAGTAGGTGGACATCCAAGTCCGAAACACATATACAATATATATGCCAATATATACAATATATTTTCCTAACCTTTTTCCTCTAAGTCAACTAAGCCTTGGCTTTGGCACAACAAGCTTAATGATTCTAGTTAAGCGTGACCCATTGACTTTGGAAAGCTTCATAATCGATGTCGATGGACAAGAAGTGATCTTGACTTTGGCCAACAAATCACAATTTGGACAAGACGTATGATATGGAACAAAGCCTTCATGATTCAAACACATCCGTGATGGACAAAGGTCTTGACTTTGGCCAACGAACCAGTGCCAATCTTGGATCTTGAGAATGAATCATTCAATGGAAGGAAAACGCTTAATATTTGTTGAGGATTTTTCACGTAATTGGCAACCAATTAATTATCTTTGATTAGGTCTCATCATACACCCTTAAGCATGCATTCTAAAAGCATAATCAGGCGTGATAAATAAATTAATAATGATATACGGATGGATATTTAAAATATTTTGTTCCTAGAACAAATCTCTCCATTTCCTCTCTCCCGCTAGCACAAATCTTACTTCTACCCAATTACATAACACTTCTAAAGAAACCTCATTTACATTGAGGGGAATAGGTGAGAAGAGAAATACAAAGAGTCAATAGGTAATAGGCTGGACACGCAGGTCCAATTTAACAAATTCTAAATTTATTACAACAATTTTTTAAAATTGCCCTCACCCATATAATATCCATCCAATATACATTATTCATACATCAAATCCATGTATTCACACAAAGCATGTTATCAATCAATCTAATCCAATTAAGTAATCTGAAATTAATGATCATCCAATGTTTAAACAACAATTTGATTTACGCGAGTCCGACTCGTTTAAGAATAAGTACTCAAAGTACGAATTCTTGAATTATATCGAACTACAATTTAAATCTAATTTAATTCGTATTCAATACTAAATCTATAATTAATTTTAAATTAAATAACTACACTTTTAAATGCGCATTTACGACTTAGATTCCAAATCTAGTCTAAATGGGCTTTCAATTAATTTATTAGGGCATGGGCTTCGGCAACCAAAGCCCAATCAAGGAATCACCCTATAAGCCTAGAAATCAATTTCAGCCCATTAGGACTAATTAAACTTTAAAGGCCCAATAGTTATATTTGGACTTTATGGATATGGTTTTAGGCCCAATTGGATCCAACCAATTAACCTAAACCAAACTTGGCCCAACCAAGCTAATTAAGCCCAAATACAACTTTACATGCCCAATTCCAAATTAAGTCCAATTAATTTAATTACAATATTCCAACTATCACAATTAAATCAATTTAAAGTGTATAGCCATGATTAATTAGTCAAATTAATATTTCCAAAACACCAATTTACACAATTAATTATGCTTATTATCATCAACACATGTCCAACATTATTGAATCAAAAATCAATTCATTTTCCATGCTTTTGGTTACGGAAATTTGGGGATTTTTGTCCAATTCCGATTTCAATCCAATTGAATCTCAAATCAACATTTTCCAAGTCTTTGAAACTCATCCAATGATTCAAAAATAAAAATCACCATGACTTAGGGCAACTATCACATTCGGCCAAGCCAAACTTTTTGGGGAAAACTTATCCAATTCAATTTTCATCAAATTGATCATGCATAACACTATGTTATCATCATTCAAGCATACTCAATCAAATAATTTCACCAAATCTTGCTCAAATCAATTTTACCCAAATTAAAGTTAAGAACCCTAATTTCCAATTTCATGTTTAATCAAGGCTCTGATACCATTGTTGTGTTTCTACTATAGTCCCAAGATCATTCAAGTAATGAAAATAATGTGAATACAATAAAGAAGTATGGCGGAATCATACTTACAATGAACGGATTTGCGATGCGAAGGTTAAAAAATTTTCCTTGCCTGTTGAAGCTCTCGGCGAAGCCCAAATTTGTGCTCCTTGTCTTTTGGTCAACCTCCATGGAAATGATCGTTAAGCTCCAAGCTTTAAGTGTGATTCCATGCTCAAAGGTTTATTTCCCTATCACATTTGGATGACTCTTTTAGTGTGCTAGTACTAGAAAAAATTACCACAAATCTTCTTTTTGGTCTTCTTCTTCCTCACGGCATTGAAGAAATTTTGAGAAGAAAAAATGGCCCAGGCCGAATGTAGAAGGGAGAGAAGAGAGAAGTGATGAGTTAGTTGTATGTTTAGTTTTTGATTTCAAAAATCAAATACCAAAAGTCAATTACCATTTCCCAAAAAGGTATAAGGCTTTAAAAGCCTTTTAACTATTCACAGCACTCAAAAGTGACTAGACATCACATCACTCAAAGTGACAAGACATCCATCACTTGAATGACAAATGATGTGACGCGTGATGTGACTTGTAGGCCCGTACTTAAATTCGAAATACGAGTGGACCCGCAAACACTCCCGGGCTCGGGTTTGCTAATTCCAAATTAACGAATTTTCCTTTGCGACGTAATTAAATCAAATTTAATTAAATAATTGTGCCTAGCAAAATTATTATTCCTATCGCTAACGAATTAATTATAAATTAACTCATTCGCCCGAATTAAAATCTAATTTTAATTCCGCGTCGAAATCTAATTTCGTATAATATATCGAATATATTATTTTATCGATTAATTCCAAATTAATCGTTCTCTCTCTTTAAATAATATTTTATCCCAGATAAAATATCTCCGTAATTAATCCTAGATTAATTTTCTCTCTCTATTAATTAATCTCAGATTAATAATGTGCGAGTCATACATCATCGGTGAATCTTCGGGAAGCGACCCATGAGATCCTCAGATATGTTGGCAGTAAATACGGTTGTCGGACTATCCGAACACGTACGTACCTAGTACTACATTTTTACTGATTTACAAGACATAGTTGGCTTCTAGCAAAGCACCGTGCCTACCCAATTCTCCAGAAATATTCTTAAAGGAATAAATCATCTGTATCAGGTGTAGTATACGTTGTATTACGTATTGCGATCCAGTATCGGATGTCACATGCTAGGCCTGGGGCTGGAATTATGTCTGCCCCGTACGAAGCACATATCGAATCTCTGGTAACTAGTCTCTATAATCGGATAAACATGACCTAGTCATATTATCCCGATGACTGTAGTACATAAGAGTACTAGTTCCATATCCTACGTGATCATCATCTCCACTATAACTGAAGTGATACTTTCATCTTGACATCACACCCAATACACTAAGATTCTCAATATACCCAGAAGAGGCGTACATAGAACCTGTTAAAGCCCTGGACGACCAAAAACCAAAGTATATTGATTGTCATAAGTATTAGCGGTGCAAGTCTCAGGTTAAGTCCAAATACACCTACCCTGATTCGGACTTCCATAGACACATAGTTATACTACCAATGGAATTCCGACGGGTCTATCCAGAGTGAAGCTGTTTCCGTACCATCTGTAAACACAACCTCCTATCACGCTTGCATAAGTATCCAATACTTAAATAAATGAGAACAATGCTGTTATGCTCCCACAATGCGCACAAGTTCAATAATAGTCTATTCCGCATTATCGATGTCCAATCTCGATAATACTACGACTAGGGATTATTTAATGATTAAACCTTTCGTGGATTGATACTGTCTCATATCATCTCAATCCGGAACTAATCATAAGGACCTTTTATCATTTATATATCTCGGTAATCTAATTACAAATGATAAAAGAGCAATTTCCTTTGTCACATAGTTAATTTGTACAACAATACCATGTTCTGTACAAATAGTGATGCTATGGGTCATAATTGTCCAACACATATATCTCGTGCATAAGTTTATACATGAAATAAGTTTAATATTATTAGAAAGTCATAGGCTCAAAGGGATGGTACGGTCTATTACCTGCCGGTAGCATCTTGTGGATTGTGGTATGTTATAAAGATGGTATCAGAGCATGGTCTAGGGAGTCAGTGTTTGCGGTGGGTAGAGTGTTGGGGTCTTGTATACCTAGTATGTCTGGGATACTAATATGCGAGGCACTACATCTCCAGTATCCGATCCTCGAGTACGTCCTCAAGTCCTATTGACAGGTTAGTAAGCTTTCCCAAACTACTAGAATAGTGTTCCTTGTGAAAACAATTATACTCTAGATCCAAGTAGAGAATTCTCATGTATTTATCATGGCTTATCACAAAAGCACAGTCAAACTATGAGACTAGATAGTAAAGTTTTGAGAATAATGGAGTGGGAAGAGAGACCTATAAAGAAAGTAAAAGAGGACGTGCAGATGATTAAAGTAACTAGATAGTAGTAAGAATCAGAGACACATAGTTAGATAGTAATAGATAACACCAGAACTTATAGTAAATGAGAATATAGCAAGTCTGAACAAGAGTAAAATACAGTGTAGACCTAAGTAAAGTTCCTTCCCTCCAAGCAAGATTCATTTCATCCTCAAAAAATTCTTCCAAGCAGATCTAATAGCTCTTGAGCACCTCGTATAGATAGCGAGTTTCCCGAATAAACAAGAATAGCCATAAGGTAGAAGAAGCTAGAAATTAGGATTAGTCGGGGAGGTTTCTAATAGACGTAAGATGCCATAAGGATGCAGAGATTTTAGGTTCCCCAAAGCCAGTCCTGTAAGCAAATAAGATGAATGACGTTAGAAAAATGATTAGTTGTCCTAACAAAAGGAATCCAATAGATAAGGCTCCGACCTACCCAGATTCATACCCCTTCGTGATGCTAGTCAATTAAGTTGTCCTGATGAAGCCTAGCTCATACCTACCTTACATGAGTAATAGACCCCACCATGTCACAATGTATCATAACAAGGATATCGATATCCGTTGAGATATCAGATTCTTGCCTTAGCCTCTACCTGTATAAAAAAATATAATAACCATAAGAGAGCCCCAATGAGAATTTACTTTAAGAATAAAAATAAAAAACCTTGGAAG
Source organism: Zanthoxylum bungeanum (assembly GCA_019454045.1). Taxonomy (NCBI): domain Eukaryota; kingdom Viridiplantae; phylum Streptophyta; class Magnoliopsida; order Sapindales; family Rutaceae; genus Zanthoxylum; species Zanthoxylum bungeanum. The sequence continues at coordinate 65,103 of SKCR01019291.1, forward strand.
ATAGATAACTAGAGAAGAATTCAGGAAGCTTCAGAAGATATGAAGAAGAGAACTTACTATAGTTCAAAGAACTAGGCAAGTCAGCATGAGGCTTGCAGTACTAGTAGCAATCCACAGAATAGATCAAACGTAGTAGAACCTACAGATCAGCCCAAAGCCAATAGAAATCTGTGGAAGTATAAAAGAATAGACCCGTGAGGTTGGAGATATTTAGGAGTGATAAGAGTACCAGTATGAATAGAGTTTCATAGTTGTGATTTATAGCAAAAGCAGAGAGCAAAGATCTAGGAACTAGTCAGAAGAATGAACCACCATTAGCCTTAGTAGCATGGCGTAGAGCAAAGAAATAAGATATGAAAATAGTAAGTAGAAAATAGGAAGTGATAATAAAATTCAATACGTATAGTGACATAGGTAAAGTAGCTTGGAGACAATAATGTAAGTGAAAACCTCGGAGGGATTGATCAAAGTAATGAACCCTAAGGCATGGATTAGTCAATTCAATTTCCAACAATATGAATTGGAATTTTTCCTTTCAATAGCCTCTGACTTTAGTAAGTATTTAGACATCTAACCAGACATGTGAGCATATATCCATTCCCAACTTAGAACCCAATAAGAGGAAGAAAAAGTAAAGAATAGTATTTGACCGATTAGACGAATTATGAGGCACATAGATGGTTGAACCAATAAGTTTAACAAAACATAGATGAAAATCACGAGATGACAAAATTCTATATAAGATAAAATAGTTTGAAGTCACAGTAAATCAAGTCAAATCTAGAAGTCATCGTCAAACTGGAATCTATTAGGGGAGTAAAGGCTCAAATGAGTGAACAAACCAGAGAGAGCGACTCTCAGGAGTATAGTATATGACTCATAAGAGTCTAATTATATTGAGAAGAAAAAAATAGATGAGAGTAGCACCCGAACCAAGAAATTTATTAGAGATGTCCTAAGCAATCGAAATTGATGGAATTTCCCGGGGAATAAAGATATAAGGAGCTCAATGAACTAAGATGAGAAGGAAAGTCGAGTAACAGAGCAAAACTTAGTAAGGAATAATAACAGAAGAAGTACGGTAGGAGTTTGAGAGAGAGAATGAACCTTATAGAGGTTCACAATAAGAGATAGTATTATTAATCATAGGAAAATAAATTAGTAGTAAAATTTGAAACATGAAATTCAGATAGTTCCTAATAGTAGTACTTTAGTGGGGGAACCAACACTAGACATGTAAACAAAAGAGTCATAAGCTTATAGATGAGAAGCATATGCAACTACAACACGTGTAGCTAGTGAGAACACCACCACCGGAAGACTCCAAGAAAATCACCACCTTCCCAACCCTCGATAAATAATAGCAACGGAGATGGAATTTGATGTTCGCCTCAAGATATTCCTAGAGATAAGAGTATTCATAGTGGAAAGAGACCGGAACATAAAACCTTTAGATATAATACATGAGCAAAATAGAAGAGGAAATAGCTCTAAGTGAAAGATCTAGAAGAGAAGTTGTCTAGATAAAACAATGAAGAGAGGAAGTACTAGTCAAGCAGTGATGAAGATCCAAGATAACAGCGTTAAACACGACTATGGACATGTTAGAGGTGATATCATTTGGATAAGGAGACAGAGATACATACCACATAAGTTTCAGTACAGAAAAGAGCAGGATAGAGGATGAAAAGTTTAGCAAGTGAAAGGTTTGGAAGTGAAACTGTCAAGGTGTAATGACAATATGAGAGAATACTAAGTAAGAATTGACTGAAATGTGTAACAATAAGGATTCTCATTATTGGAATGAAACCAAAAATCCATTACGTTCTAGTTCACGTAACCTATACGAAGTACCCAGCCCTAGTCTAAGTTGACCAAATCACTACGGGTTTTGGACGACCTTAGCCATGAGTATGGGTGGTTTGGCAGAAGTGTGGTATAGTACAGAATTGAGAAAATAAGTTTACTATAATTTGGAAAAGAATAAAGAGGGAGTATCCTAGCATGCAACCAAGTATGAAAAACGAGTTGGTATGAAGGAATAACAACTAGATTTATATTAACAATGGAAGCAAAGTACAAAAAGGGTATGACCTTTAGCAAGGACCAAATCACCAGCGTCGAAGTTAATAGCAGGGAATACTGTTTAAGCACCAAGGTGCATGCAATTAAGCCTGAATCTTTAGCCAATTAAGGACGACCACTAGGAAACTACCCAAAAGTAGTATTTTAAGTACAAGAGTCATCGGTAGACAATATCAGTAAGCTAAGAAGCCCTAGGTCACCATTGATTAGTAGAGATATTAGAACTTGAAGAGAGAAGCTCATAAGCAATTGGAGCTTGGCAAGGAGAATATAGAGAGTTAAGTAGCTAAGATATGAGAAAGAATATTAAGATCAAGTTGAACAAGTGGAGTTAAAGAAATATCGAGTATAAGCATTGTTAATAATGACAAGGTTCACTCCTGTAAACTTATTGATTTCGGAAAGGGAACATGGGAAGCCTAACCATGGAGACGCCATTATTTCTAGAGAGTCAAAGATACCAGCTAAGAAGAACCCGATCGAGTCAAATAATTGTTGATCATAACTAAAGATCTAGAGAAAAATATTTTCTTGGAGACAATGAATGTTGAGCACAACTAGAGGTCCAGAAATGAGTTAGTCAATGATACAGGCGAAGATCTTATGAAATAAGAACGAGGTAGTACCTCTCAGTAAAGAACTTAAGGGATATTCACTGAGGCCACGAACTCTGAAGCAGTTTACCCAAGTATGACAAGAGATACGATGCATGAATTAGATATTAAGAAAGATGGAGATTATCATATGTTTACTAGCCAAGTGTTAAATGATCAGTCGGGCAATGACTTTCGTTGTTACGTCAAATAGAATCCCCGATGATACAAAATAGTTATAGCAAATTAAGAGTTCACACAGATAAATTAGGGTGCATCCCTAGTTATGACTTCCAAGACATGGCATTCTAGGTTCATCATGATCGTCACATTATCCTGTGGTGTGATGATAGCACACGGAAAATCGTCAGGAAGTGGTATAATACAGTGGATGAGATAAATGTGATGGGCATATAGTCAGTTAAAAGTTAGTTAAAAGTTGGTGACAGAACCAGCATGTGAATCATGGGACTTATGATAAGATGTTCATTATTGAGAATTTCAAATCTAGATGGACTCCAGAATTCCATTTTCAAAAAGAGGATTCGAGGAAGAATCATATTTGGGGGGGACGATTTGTAACATCTGGTAACCCCGATGACTTATACATTAGCAGAGTCTGATGAATATCATAGTTCGGAGGTATAATACTTGATATAAATAATGTGTGAGCAGTACGTGCTCATGGCTTTTGGGACATTCAGAAGATTTCTTGAAATTTCGACGTGGAACTTAGCTTACGTCCCACCTTGCACAACATTTAGTAATCAGGCCGTAGTTTTCTCATACGAACTTCAATTTTTATGAATTTATATCATCGAAAAGCTTAAACCAAGACCTATAACTTCCGCGTTGAACATTTTTCTAAATTCGAATCCGAAGTAGGTCAAAATTGAGATTTAATTTCTACTATAGTAAATTCTGTGGATGATCTAGAATTTGATAAGGTGACACAAACTTGGCTGTTAATGTCTAATAAAAAAAAACAGCCCTTTTTGTCTATAAAAATGGAACTATTCCTTCATCACCAAGAGTTAAAAATGTGGAGGATGATAGGGGAAAGCTTTTCATGCCAAATTTCTTTCCATCTCACTTTCTTAATGCATTTTGAGCCATTCAAGCTTCATTTTCAAGCATGGTAAGCTTCTTCTCCCTTTCTATCTTCTTAATTTTTAGTTTTGACCAAAAGAATTAAAATCCCCAATTCAGACTTTGCCTTAACCTAGCAAAGAGGATGGCATAATTTGCATTGGTAGAGCTAGTAGCATGCATTTTGAGAAATGTTTTAAAGGTATAAGCATGTTGGAAGTCTTGTTATGTATGAAATGGGTTAGGCGATTATCACTTGGTAATTCAATGATGCTAGATAATTATGGGTTTGGGTGGTGATATGAGTTTGTTTTGAGCAATGTTGAAGTTGGGAAAGGAGTCTAAGAGTGGGTGTTATCCTAAAGGTGTGAAGATTGTTTGAGCATGGCATGGAGAAGTGAAAACAGCCCTGGAAATGGGTTCGCATCGCGACACCAATCATTCAACATCGCGATGTGTTCAAACCAGAAGCGTTATCCTCGGCACTGATCTGGTCCCGCGTCGTGACGCGATACATAGCATTTCCTCTTTTTGGTTCTGTTTTCATACGCATTGCGGTGCAAGGTAGAAAATCTTTTGTTCCGTATCATTTTCGACTTTAATGGTTATAGATCACCTTAGGGGTTTTGTATCATATCATATTTATATATTGTGACACATTATACGTATTTTACATTATGAGACAATTATAGAACAATTAAATTAAGAAAAATAATTTAGTTCCAAAACATTTCCCCATATTTATAGTTTAACCATGTTACTGATTTTATATCTTCCCAGAAACCGAAATTCCCTTCGACAAGTGGCAAAGCACTAGCCAAAATCCAAATCAGTGAGTGGACACTTTCTTTCAAGTTTATTTTCATTATGTTGTTGTTCATATCAGACTTACTTTTCACTTTTAAGGCGTTAGCCAATTTTATTATAAGTTATATTTTGTTTAGCATGTTTTGAGAAATGATTTAGAAAAGAAATATTTTTAAAACATGAGTTTTATATTTTCGAGGCATGAGAGAAAAATCCACCTTAGTATGTAACTTGTTACAGACTTGGAATTAACAAATGACATGTACATATGTAGAGGACTGAGGGGATGGCGATACGTAACGCCCCCGGATCCTAGTTCAGGACTAGGGAAGATAAATGCCCCTATATCCTAATTTCAGAGCTTGGAGGGTAACATTGATTCGCACCTCCAATTCTAGTTTAGAGTCTTGGGGGACAGTGATACGTAACGCCCCAAAACCACTAGTTTCAAGGACAAGAGCGATATGCTTTGGGGGACGACGATACGTAACACTCCAATGTCATGGATTTGCATTCATGGCTCTAGTTAGGCGTATGAGGGGACGGTGATACGTAACGCCCCATACCTCATATTTTCCAGAGACAGACATCAGATTTTTAGAAAATAATTTTCAGAGAATCGCTTGCAGATACAAATTTTAGAAACAACTTTCATAGAAAAGTTTTCAAGAAAGGAAAGTTTTAAGATATAGTAGTTTTTGGACAGTTATGACCCATAGCGTCACTGTTTGTAAAAGACATTGTATTTTTGTACAAAATTAACTATGTAGTAATGAAATTTTCTTTTACCGATTTGTGATTCATTTACTTTGATATATATAAATGGTAAAAGTCCATATGATTAGTTCCGGATTGAGATGATATGAGACAGTATCAATCCATAAAGGTTTAATCTTTAAATATCCTTAGTCATAGTATTATCGAGACTGGACATCGATAATACGGAATAGACTAGTATTGCACTTGTGCCCGTTGTGAGGGTATAACGACATAGTTCTCATATGTTTAAGTATAGGATACTTATGCAAGTGCGATAGGAGGTTGTGTTTTACCGATGGTACGGAAAACAGCTTCGCTCTGGATAGACCCCGCGGAATCCCATTGGTAGTATGTATATGTGTCTATGGGAGTCCGCTTCAGGGTAGGTGTATTTGGTCTTAACCTGAGACTTGCATCGCTAGAACTTGCGACAATCGGTAAACTTTGGTTTTGGTCGTCTAGGGCTTTAACAGGTTCTGTGTACGCCTCTGTTGGGTTTATTGGGAATCGTAGTGTATTGGATGTGATGTCAAGACGGAAGTATCACTTCAGACATATGGAGATGATGATCACGCAGGGATTCAGAACTGGTTCTCTATAGTGTTGCAACCATCGGGATAATATGATGAGGTCATGATTATCCGATTCAAAGAGACTAGTTGTTTGATATCCGATATGTGCTTCGTACGGGGCAGACACTATTCCAGCCTCAGGCCTTGCACGTGACATCAAATACTGGATCGCAATACGCAATACTACAGTATACTACGCCTGATATAGATCGTATATTCCAGTAAGAATATTTCTGGAGAATTGGGTAGGCATGGCGCTTTGTTAGAAGCCAACCTTGTCTCGTAAATCGGTAAAGACGTAGTACGAGGTACGTACGTGTTCGGATAGTCCGACGATCGTATTTACTGCCAATATATCCGGAGATCTCTTGGGTCGCTTCCCGAAGATTCACCGATGACGTTTGATTCGAACTTTATTAATATGGGATTAATTACGGAGAAACTTTATCTTGGATAAAGTACTATTTGAAGAGAGATAAAGATTAATTTGGAATTAATCGACAAAATAATATATTCGATATATTAAACGAAATTAGATTTCGACGCGGAATTAAAATTAGATTTTAATTCGGGCAAACGAGTTAATTTATAATTAATTCGTTAGCGACGTGAATAGTAATTTCACTATACATAATTATTTAATTACGTCGTGACGGTAATTCGTTAATTCGGAATTAGCGAAACCGAGCCCGAAAGTGTTTGCGGACACACTCGTATTTTGAATCGAGTGGGGCCCACAAGTCACATCGTGAGTCACATCACTTGTCACTAGTAATAGACATCTTGTCACCTTTTTGGTGAGTGACATGCTGTCACTATTCGTGATGTGGTGGTTGTGAGCATTTAATGAAAGGTTGGAGCCAAAATTTTGGATTTTGACTTTGGAAGTATATACCAAAATTTTGTAATTCATTTTTCATTATCTTTGTTTTTGAAAACAAAAGAAAAACACAAAACTTTTCTCTCTCCCTAAGGCTTGGCCGAAACTTCTCCAAGGTGAAGGAAGATTTATTTTTTCTTCATCTTTGCTAGCACAAACTAATGATCAAAGGAAGGTGATAGGGAACCTCATCTTAGAGCTTGGAATCCATAAAACTTGGAGCTTCATCTTCATAAACAAAACCCATCTTGGCCGAACCTTGGTGTTCCTTGGAAGGAAATTTTTGTTGAGCTTCACATCCAAACCGATCTTTGTAAGTATATTTCCGCAATACTTCTAAGTTATATTCATTCTTTTCATGGCTTAAAATGATCTTGGGACATCTTTAGAAACCAACAATGGTATCATAGAGCCTTGTTTAAGAATGAAAATATTAGGGCAAAATTTGGGTAAAATTGATTGAAGCATGATTTGATGAAATTGTTTGATTAAGTATGCTTGTATGTTGATAACATAGTGTTATACATGATCAATTTTGTGAAAAATAAATTGGATGAATTTTTCCCCAAATAATGAGGCTTGGCCGAATGCTTATTGCCCTTGGAAGTCATGGTATTTTTTGTTTTGATGATCATTGGATGACTTGAAACGATTAAAAAAACGAAATCGGAAAAATCCTTACCTTGGCCGAGAGTTGAATAGCATGTAATAAGATGATTTTTTCAATCAAATATGTTGGACATGTGTTGATGATGAATAGTATGATTAATGGTTAGATTAATGTTTTGGAAATATTGATTTAAGAGATTAATCATGACTTTACACTTTAGTTAATTGAATTTTAAAATTTGGAATATTAAAATTTGATTAATGTGCTTGATTTTGAAGTGGGCTTGAAAATTTTATATTTGGGCATAATGGGCTTGGTTGGGCCAAGTTGGTTTAGGCCAATTGGATTGGATCCAAATTGGGCCTAAATCATTCCATTAAGTCCAAATGTAATAAATGGGCTTTAAAACTTTAATTGGGCCTTATGAGCTAAAATTGATTTTTGGCAAATGAGGGTGATTCCTCAATTGGGCTTGGTAATTGGGTTTGACCCATATTGACCAAAGCCCATGCCTTATAAAATCAATTGAAGGCCCATTAGACTTTAATTAAAGAAACATTGGATGTTAGTTGGGCTTTGAGACCCGATAGGATTAGATTTAGAATCTAAGTCATTAAAGCACATTAAAAGGTGTAGATATTTAATTTGGAATTAAATTGAATTAGTATTGAATACGGATTAAATTAGATTTAACGAGTAGTTCGATATAATTTAAGAATTCGTACTTTAAGTACTTATTCTCAAACGAGTTGGACTCGCGCAAAATCAAATCATTATTTGAACATTGGATGATCACTTATATTCAAAGATAAATAATTTGATTAGTTTGATTGAATAACATGCTTGAATGAATATATGGATGTGATGAATGAATAGCGTATATCGGATGGATATTAGAAGGAAATGGTAATTTTGGAAATTATTGTAAATTTGGAATTTATAAATTGGACCTGCGTGTCTAGCCTTCTCTCTTATTGATTCTTTGTATTCTCTTCTCACCTAATTCCTCTTAATGTTAATGAGGTTTCTATTATTGTATTATGTAATTGGGTAGAAGTAGAATAGTGCTAGCCGGGGAGAGGAAATAGAGTGATTTGTTCTAGGAATAATGTGTTTAAATATCCATCCGTATATCGTTATTAATTTACTTTCCGCGCCTTATTATGTTTTAGAAGCATGTTTAAGGGTGTATGATGAGACCTTAACAAAGATAATAAATTGGTTGCCAATTTATGCGAAAAACCCTCAAAATAATATTAAGCAATTTTTCCTTTCGTTGAGTGATTCTTACTCAAGATCCAAAATTGGCATTGGTTTGTTGGCCAAAGTTAAGGCCTTTGTCAATTGCGGATGTGTTTGAATCATGAGAGTTTTGTTCCATATCGGTGTCTTGTCCAAGTCGTGATTTGTTGGCCAAAGTCAAGATCACTTCTTGTCCATCGACATTGATTATGAAACTTTCCATATAAATGGGTTCCGCTTAACTGGAATCATTAAGCTTGTTGTGCCAAAGCCAAGGCTTAGTTGATTCAGAGGAAAAAGGTTAGGAAAATATATTGGATACATTGGCATATGTATTGTCTATATGTTTCGGACTTCTACCGGATCTATGAATTGGATAAGATCCAATTGATCTTCGAGATCTACCTAGTTAAATATCATACAGCTTGTTGGCCAAAGTCAAGGTTGTGTGTTATTTAACAGGATCTTAGCCCACTCGAAAATTGGGTTTCCCAAGTACTCGACAGAAGGTTAGAGGCTCGCCGAAAAATAGTTGGAGGCTAGTGTTGAATTTGTAATTTCATTCAGATACTTAGCATTACGCGCTTTCAAATTATTTCGTCAAAATTATTTTATTAGTTGGACTAATATAATGTTATTTTTCTTGTAACAGTTAGACTGTACCCAAATATCGTTGACTAGATAGTTGGACTATTGTAGTCAAGATGACAGGAAAGGGAAATGTCCGAGACATTATCATGGGTGAGAATGTCTTTAAGGGCACGAACTTTACTAATTGGGAAATGAATCTAAGGATAGTCCTTGGAGCTGAAAGGCTGTTGTACACCATACAGACACCTCTTGGGCCTAAACCCGCAGCTGATCAGACACTTGAGCTGGAGCTTTGGAAGACTCACAGCGATGATTGTGATACTGCTCAGTCTATTATGCTTGCTTCAATGACTCAGCATTTCCGTCGACAAAATAGGGACTTGGATCCTTATAACATGTTGGCGAGGTTGCAAGATCTTCACCGATCTAACAAGAGGTCGCAAAGATATGAGTTAGTTAAGAAGCTCTTCCGTTCACGCATGTTAGAAGGCATGTTTGTTGAGTCCCATGTGGCACAGATGATTGCTGACATAGATGAGCTAGCTACTATGGGGATAGTCTTTGAGGCTGAGATTACCATAGACATGGTCTTGTAATCTCTCCCCGACTCCTGGAGACAGTTCATCATAAACTATAATTTGATGAACACTGATGATACTCTTGGAGAGTTATTATATGCTCTCAAGGAAGCTGAGAATGAGCTTCTCAAGGGCAACAAGTGCGAGGCGCACTTTACTTCGACATCTCAGACACCAAGGGCTGGGCCCAAGGCAACTGGAGGTGTGAAGAAGAAGAAGCATAATAGAAAGGGCAAGGCCAAATCGTCAAAGGCTTCCGAAAAGCCTAAGGACAAATCTCAGGATGTTTGCCTCCAGTGCGGCAAGTGGGGTCACTGGAAGCGTGACTGCCGCGAGTACAAGGCGCTCCAGAAGGAGATAAAGGTGGGCAAGGCACCGACCTCAGGTATGTTTGTTATTGAAATAAACATGGCTACTTCTAGTTTTAAAAATTGGATTTTTGATTCTGGTTGTGGTTCTCATATATGTACTGATGTGCAAGATCTGCAGATTAGCAGGAGACTGGCTTCACGGGAGATTGGTCTGCGTGTTGGAAACGGGACATCTGTTGCTGTTTTGGCCGTGGGCACTTTTGTTTTGGAACTGCCCTCGTGGCATATACTTGAACTTAATGACTATTATTATGTACCTAGTTTGACTATGAATATTATATCTGTATCTATGTTAACCCAATGTGGGTATACTTTTGTATTTAGAAACACTTAGTGTTACTTATATAAAAATGATGTAGAAATTTGCACTGCTGTTGCAAATAATGGTCTTTATATTTTGAATATAAATCTTTCTCCAACATATAATATAACAAACAAAAGGCTCAAAATGAGTAAAAAAGATGAAACCTATATGTGGCACTGTCGTTTGGGACACATTAACAAGACTCGCATATCCACACTTTCGAAGAGTGGGTACTTGGATGGATTTGATCCAAATTCATATGATGTCTGCGAATCTTGCTTATTAGGCAAAATGCCTAAATCACCTTTTAGCGGTAAATGTGAACGCGCCACCGAACTGTTAGCCCTTGTTCATAGTGACATTTGTGGGCCCATGTCTAGCCAGGCTAGAGGTGGATATGAATACTTCGTAACATTTACGGATGATGCATCTCGTTATGGTTATGTGTACCTTATGCGATAAAAGTCGGAAACTTTTGAGAAATTCAAAGAGTTTCGACACGAAGTTGAAAAACTGACCGACAAGAGTATTAAGACATTATGGTCGGACCGTGGTGGCGAATACTTGAGCAATGAGTTTCTAGATTACTTGAAAGACTATGGTATTCTTTCACAGTGGACTCCTCCTGGAACACCGCAATTAAATGGTGTGTCCGAACGGAGAAACCAAACTTTGTTGGACATGGTAAGGTCTATGACGAGTCACACTGAGCTACTTATTTCCTTCTGGGGATATGCATTAAACAGTGCAATTCTTATTTTGAATAAGGTTCCGTCAAAGTCTGTACAACAGACACCATATGAGATATGGACAGGAAAGAAACCGGGTTTCTCATTCCTGAAGATTTGGGGATACTAGGCATATATCAAACGTTTGGAAGGTGCCAAACTTGAACCCAAATCGGATAAATGCCTATTCATAGGATATCCTAGGGAAACTAAAGGATATTACTTCTATCACCCACGAGAGAACAAAGTATTTGTTGCTCTATATGCGGTTTTCCTTGAGAAGGAATTCCTAAATGTAGTTGTTAGTGGGAAGAAAGTAGAACTCGATGAAAATCGAAGTGATACTGTTCCTGCCATAGAATCCTCAACGGAACATGAACAGTCCTTTCGGGATGAGACTGTACCACAATCTTCTATTATACAAGGACCACGTAGGTCGGAGAGAGTCAGGAACCAACCTGATGCAGTGGTTAGTAGGAAGAAAGTAGAACTTGATGAAAATCGAAGTGATACTGTTTCTGGCATAGAATCCTCAACGGAACATGAACAGTCCATCCGGGATGAGACTGTACCACAATCTTCTATTACACAAGGACCACGTAGGTCGGAGAGAGTCAGGAACCAACCTGAGAGGTATGGGTTTCTGATCTCACCTCATGTAGATATTAATCTTATTGAGGATAACGAATCAGATACGTATGAGGAAGCGATACAAGATATCGATTCCGCTTTATGGCAAGAGGCTTTGAAGTCTGAAATGGATTCCATGTACACAAACCAAGTTTGGACACTGGTTGATGCACCAGAAGGCGTAAAGCCTATTGGATGCAAATGGGTCTTCAAGAAGAAGACCGACATGTAAGGCAATGTACAAATGTACAAAACTAGGCTTGTAGCGAAGGGGTATCATCAACGACATGGTGTCGATTACGACGAAACTTTCTCACCCGTTGCCATGATTAAATCCATTCGGATAATGCTTGTAAATGCTGCATATTTCGATTACGAGATATGGCAGATGGATGTTAAAACCGCTTTCCTTAACGGAAACCTTTTGGAGGATGTTTATATGCAACAGCCTGACGGTTTTATCGTGCCAAGACTTACAAATAAGGTTTATAAGTTAAATCGGTCCATTTATGGACTGAAGCAAGCATCGAGGTCATGGAATCAATGTTTTGATGAGATCATAAAAGAATATGATTTCATTCAAAACGATTATGATCCTTGTGTATATAAGAAGGTTAGTGGGAGAGCACTGACTTTTGTTGTCCTTTATGTTGATGATGTATTGCTAATAGGCAATGACATTCCCATGCTGACGTCGGTGAAAGCTTGGCTTTCATTGAAATTCTCCATGAAAGATCTGGGAGAAGCAGCCTTTATTCTGGGAATAAAGATCTACCGGGATAGATCTAGAAAGCTGCTTGGACTCTCCCAGAGTACGTACATTGACAGAGTGTTGAAGAGATTCAACATGGATCAGTCCAAGAGAGGATTGTTGCCAGTGTCACATGGCGTCTATCTATCTAAGGACATGTGTCCTAAAACCCAAGATGAGAGAGACAACATGAGTCGGATACCGTTCACCTCGGCAGTCGGATCGATCATGTATGCCATGATATGTACTCGACCTGATGTCTCTTATGCTTTGAGCATGTGTAGTCGCTATCAGGCCGATCTAGGCGAAGGTCCCTGGATGGCGGTTAAGAATATCCTAAAGTATCTTAGACGAACTAAGGATGCTTTCTTAATTTATGGAGATGGAGAACTTGAGGTAACAGGGTATACCGATGCAAGTTTCCAAATCGACAAAGACGACTGTAAGTCGCAATCAGGGTACATATTTTGTTTGAATAACAGAGCAGTGAGCTGGAAATCTTCCAAGCAAGAGACTGTTGCCGATTCAACAACTGAAGCGGAGTACATTTCTGCAGCTGAAGCAGCAAAGGAAGCAGTTTGGATCCGAAAATTCCTAATTGGATTAGGAGTTGTTCCGTTAGCAGCTGAGTCTGTTCTATTGTATTGTGACAATAACGGGGCTATAGCACAGGCTAAGGAACCGCGGTCTCATCAACGATCCAAGTATGTTCTTCGACGTTTCCATCTGATACGTGAGATCATACATCGTGGCGATGTGAAGGTCGAGAAGGTCACATCAGATGACAACATGGCAGATCCGCTAACGAAAGCGATTCCTCAGCAAAGGTTTGAGCGACATGTACATAGTTCAGGTATTAGATGCTTGAGTGACTGGCTATAGGCCAAGTGGGAGATTGTTGGACAGTTATGACCCATAGCGTCATTGTTTGTAAAAGACATTGTGTTTTTGTACAAAATTAACTATGTAGTAATGAAATTACATTTTACCGATTTGTGATTCATTTACTTTGATATATATATAAATGGTAAAAGTCCATATGATTAGTTCCGGATTGAGATGATATGATACAGTATCAATCCATAAAGTTTTAATCATTAAATATCCATAGTCGTAGTATTATCGAGACTAGACATCGATAATTCGGAATAGACTAGTATTGCACTTGTGCGCGTTGTGAGGGCATAACGGCATAGTTCTCATATGTTTAAGTATAGGATACTTATGCAAGTGCGATAGGAGGTTGTGTTTTACCGATGGTACGGAAAACAGCTTCGCTCTGGATAGACCTCACGAAATCCCATTGGTAGTATGTATATGTGTCTATGGGAGTCCGCTTCAGGGTAGGTGTATTTGGTCTTAACCTGAGAGTTGCATCGCTAGTACTTGCGACAATCGATAAACTTTGGTTTTGGTCATCCAGGGCTTTAACAGGTTCTGTGTACGCCTCTGCTGGGTTTATTGGGAATCGTAGTGTATTGGATGTGATGTCAAGACGGAAGTATCACTTCAGACATATGGAGATGATGATCACGCAGGGATTCAGAACTGGTTCTCTATAGTGTTGCAACCATTGGGATAATATGACGAGGTCATGATTATCCGATTCAAAGAGGCTAGTTACTTGATATCCGATATGTGCTTCGTACGGGGCAGACACTATTCCAGCCTCAGGCCTTGCACGTGACATCAGATACTGGATTGCAATACGCAATACTACGGTATACTACTCCTGATATAGATCGTATATTCCAGTAAGAATATTTCTGGAGAATTGGGTAGGCATAGCGCTTTTCTAAAAGCCAACCTTGTCTTATAAATTGGTAAAGATGTAGTACGAGGTATGTACGTGTTCGGATAGTCCGACGACCGTATTTACTGCCAACATATCCAGAGATCTCTTGGGTCGCTTCCCGAAGATTCACCGATGACGTTTGATTCGAAATTTATTCTGGAATTAATTGCGGAGAAACTTTATTTTGGATAAAGTACTATTTGAAGAGAGAGAAAGATTAATTTGGAATTAATCGATAAAATAATATATTCGATATATTAAACGAAATTAGATTTTGACGCGAAATTAAAATTAGATTTTAATTCGGGCAAACGAGTTAATTTAGAATTAATTCGTTAGTGACGTGAATAGTAATTTCACTAGGCATAATTATTTAATTACGTCGCGACGGTAATTCGTTAATTCAAAATTAGCGAAACCGAGCCCGGAAGTGTTTTCGGACACACTCGCATTTTGAATCGAGTAGGGCCCACAAGTCACATCGTGAGTCACATCACTTGTCACTTTAGTGATAGACATCTTGTTACCTTTTTGGTGAGTGACATGCTGTCACTATTCATGATGTGGTGGTTGTGAGCATTTAATGAAAAGTTGGAGCCAAAATTTTGGATTTTGACTTTGGAAGTATATACCAAAATTTTGTAATTCATTTTTCATTATCTTTGTTTTTGAAAACAAAAGAAAAACACAAAACTTTTCTCTCTCCCTAAGGCTTGGCCAAAACTTCTCCAAGGTGAAGGAAGATTTATTTTTTCTTCATCTTTGCTAGCACAAACTAAGGATCAAAGGAATGTGATAGGGAACCTCATATTAGAGCTTGGAATCTATAAAGCTTGGAGCTTCATCTTCATCAACAAAACCCATCTTGGTCGAACCTTGGTGTTCCTTGGAAGGAAATTTTTGTTAAGCTTCACATCCAAACCGATCTTTGTAAGTATGTTTTCGCATTACTTCTAAGTTATATTCATTCTTTTCATGGCTTAAAATGATCTTGGGACATCTTTAGAAACCAACAGTAGTTTTATAAGATACTTTCAGAAAGGTTTCTAGAAGAAGAATTACTTTCAGAAAATAGAATTTTTTCAGAAAAGATCGGAGTTGATTACTAAAACATGATTTTTCATAAAGTATTTCGTGTTTTCATTTTATAACTGTCCACTCACTTAGATCGTTCAAACGGTCTAACCACCCCACTCCCAATCTTTCTATTTTGCAGGTATTCCCAGAATATGAGCTCGAGAGGATGGATACTGATAACAGTCACTAAAGGGTTTGGTCCACCAGGTCGAGTCAGAGTTCGGATCAGAAGTGTTAGGGAATGTCATGTAGCATATAGTGTGTTTTGTAAAATATATGCATGTAAAAGAGTTCTTAGTGTTCATCACTAAAGTTATGATGTACAGTTGATTTGAGCATTTAGTTTGATCATCATTATAAATTCATAATGATGAGTTGGGCATATATCTCGTACATAAGTTTATACATGAAATGAGTTTGATATTGTTAGAAAGTCAGAGGCTCATGAGGGTAGTACGGCCTATTCCCTATTGGTAGCATATTCTGGATTGGGGGATGTTACACAGGTAGAGTTAAGTAAGGTTTATTTCTTCCTCAGAAAAATCTCATAGGGTAGATCTGGTAACTTTCGAGATCTCTATATATATATATATATATATATCAAGCTTTCCGAAGGATGAAGGGTAGTTAAATAAGTAAAAGAAGTAAGAAATTCGATCTAGTTGTGGAGATTCCTAATAGGTTTGACATACATAGGAAAACGTAAGGGTTTTAGATGCCCTAGTCTGGAAATATGACTAATTAAGACCGATATCATAAGAATGAGTAAATTTTTTATGATAGCTAAGGAGTCCAAAGTAGGTGAAATCGTAACTTGATCATTACCCGACCCCATAGAAATATTGTAAAGAAAAATATCCTAACAGAGTCCATCTCATACCTATTATAAAATAAGTAAAGGATTAAGCTAGGGTAATTGATATAGGACACTAATATAAAAGTATTGAGCATCATTTAACATTCAGACCCTACCATCCCTCATTGACTATAATAGATAAAAGTATCTGTCATAAGGCTCAGTACCCACGCATTATATCACAAAATAAAAATAGAATATCTTAAGTGATAAGTCTATCAAATAGGGATCCATCGAAATTGTTGAAAATAGTAAGAAAGCCAAGTGTATCACATGACGTAGACAAGTTTTCCTAAAGTCTACAACACCAGCAAAAGTCCACAAAATAGACAAGCCATAGTAGTAACCCGTATAACCCCAAGAAACAAATCCAGTGAATGAGAAATATTGAAAATCGAAGGGCTGGTAAGGAAGTCCAGTAGAGGTTACGACGTAGATAATGCAACTCAAAGATTACAACACAAGTAGAATCCACAGAATAATTGATAGAGTTATGTAATCCTAAGTCGTAGCAAGACCTATAACAGTAGTACATACAATCGATTTCCTCTACTACAGTACCAACCCTAATAGGTATCTAGACACTCACCCAAACTACTACCGAGCCTCGACAAGTAATATCAGTATCATTTTCCCCCTCAAATCATTATAAGATGCACATATCTGCCTCCTAAATACAGAATTCGCTATGGCCTTAGTTGAGTATAGTTAAGAACCCAACAAAATATATACAGTGCTTGATAATACACTAGCCAGATCAATTGAGTATATGAGAATCCAAAGGAGACATGTAAGTTTACATTTCTTGAATAGTGGAATCGTTTCTGATGTGTTTTAAGTTTATCCAAAATTAGTAAAGTTATCTTAGTTTATTACTAAACCTAAAGTATTCGGAGAAGTAAGGACTCATGAAATTCGAGTACCTAAAGAAAATTGAGTATATAAAATTCAAAATAGTAAAATTTACGTCTTATGAGATCTTTCTGTTGAGTCAAAAAGAAAACTGAGAATAAGAATAAGAGAAACTATCCAGAAATAGGTAACCAAAAGAGTACAGTAAGACTAGGAGTAAGTTTATGTTTCAGGGGATTCTCAGTAAAGGATAGTGCAAGTATGGGTAAAGGGACAAACTATAAGAGAGGTTATGTGTTACATTCAAATAACCCTTTTAACATTAGTACTTCTGCACAATAACTGAAATAGACTTTGATTACTTAATTCTCTTCCTAATCCTGATTAGATAGCCTTGGAAGCGATGGACCACAACACCATCTTGATGATGTTCTTAGGAACAAGTAGACTCATGATGTAGTGTGACACCTTCATGGCATGGTCGGAGTCATGTTATCCCAACAAATGAAGGCATTACCCTTAGGATAAGACAATTGAGGCATATGAATCACAAGGGTTTTAGATACAATACATAGCATAGAAGAAGAGAGAGAGGCTCTAGGTAATAAGACATAAATGGAATTGTCGATGAGATACAACATATAAGAGAGTACTAATCAAATACTGACAAAGAACATGAACAGTAAGATTTAGTTTCAGGTTCAATAGTACTATATACTTTTGTAAGAATCTAGCCTACAATGTTAGACATAATTAAAGACTTTGGAGTACTAGACTTTTTCCATTTAGGAAATGAAGAAGAAGTGCAGCAGGAGAAGGAAAATAAATGGTATAATAGTAAGCTTACTAGATTTCAAAATAGGGTCGAAATTTTATCGGTTACAGACCTGAAGGAAAAATAGTTAGTGAAACTCGTATGATTCCTCACGTGATGCACCCAGGTAGGAATAATACAAAACATGAATAAAATGTTGGGTTTCTAAGCATTCCCAATATCATATTAAGCAATGAAAACATGTGTGAATACAATAAAAAAGTATGGCAGAATCATACTTACAATGATCAGATTGTATGCGTCGAAGAACAAAACTTTTCTCCATGGTGAAGCATTCGGCCAAGCCTCCAAGAATATCTTCAATTTGAATCTCCAAGCTCCAAGCTTTGTGAGTGATTCCATGCTTATGGGAGAAGTTTCCCTATCACTTTTGTAGGACTCTAATGTGTGCTAGCACTTTGGAGATTTTGCCATAAAATTCCCTTATTGCTTCTTGACATTCTCGGCCAAGCCAAGAAATTTAGAAAGAAAATGGCCCTTGGCCGAAACAATGGAGAGGAGGGAGAGAAGATGAAGTTCATTTTGTGTATATGGATTTCTAAAATCTTATATGCCAAAATCAAAGTCAAATGTACAAGACATTAAAGCCTTTCAACCACACCCATCACTCATGAATAGTGACTGACATCACATCACTCAAAGTGACAAGACATCTATCACTTGAATGACTAAAGATGTGACGCTTGATGTGATTTATGGGCCCCACTCGATTCGAAATGCGAGCGGCCTCGCAAACACTCCCGAGCTCGGGTTCGTTAATTCCGAATTAACAAATTTTCCGTTGCGACGTAATTAAATCAAATTTAATTAAATAATTATGCCTAGCAAAATTACTATTCATGTCACTAACGAATTAATTCTAAATTAACTCGTTCACCCGAATTAAATTATAAATTTAATTCCACGTCGAAATCCAATTTCGTTTAATATATCGAATACATTATTTTATCGATTAATTCTAAATTAATCGTTCTCTCTCTTTAAATAATATTTTATCCCAGATAAAATATCTTCATAATTAATCCTAGATTAATTTTCTCTCTCTTCTAATTAATCATAGATTAATAATGTGCGAGTCATACGTCATCAGTGAATCTTCGGGAAGCGACCCATGAGATCCCCGGATATATTGGCAGTAAATCCAGTTATCGGACTATCCGAATACGTATGTACCTAGTACTATATTTTTACCGATTTACAAGACATGGTTGACTTCTAGCAAAGCACAGTGCCTCCCCAATTCTCCAGAAATATTCTTAAAGGAATATACAATCTATGTTAGACGTAGTATACATAGTATTGTGCATGTCGATCCAGTATCTGATGTCACGTGCTAGGCCTGGGGCTGGGAATGTGTCTGCCCCGTACGAAACACATGTCGGATCTCTGATAACTAGTCTCTATAATCGGATAACTATGACCTTGTCATATTATTCTGATGATTGCAGTACATAAGAGTACTAGTTTCGTATCCTACGTGATCATCATCTCCATATGTCTGAAGTGATACTTCCATCTTGACATCGCACCCAATACAATACGATTCTCAATATACCCAGAAGAGGCGTACACAGAATCAGTTAAAGCACTGGACGATCAAAACCAAAGTATATTGATTGTCACAAGTATTAGCCGTGTAAGTCTCAGGTTAAGACCAAATACACCTACCCTGAAGCGGACTCTCATAGACACACAGACATACTACCAATGAGATTCTGCGGGGTCTATCCAGAGCGAAGCTGTTTTCTGTACAATCGATAAAACACAACCTCATATCGCACTTGCATAAGTATCCAATACTTAAATATATGAGAACTATACCATTATGCTCCCACAACGCGCACAAGTACAATACTAGTATATTCCGTATTACCGATGTCCAGTCTCGATAATACTACGACTATGGATGTTTAATGATTAAACCTTTATGGATTGATAGTGTCTCATATCATCTCAATCCGGAACTAATCATAAGGACTTTTATCATTTATTTATCTTAGTAATCCAATTACAAATGATTAAAAGAGTAATTTCCTTTGTCACATAGTTAATTTGTACAACAACACCATGATCTGTACAAATAGTGATGCTATGGGTCATAATTGTCCAACAATCTCCCACTTGGCCTATAGCCAATCACTCAGGTGTTTTACACCTGAACTATATACAGGTGGCTCAAACTTCTGCTGTGAAACAGCTTCGTCAGCGGATTTATAAGGTTATCATCTGATACGATTTATTTGATCATCACATCGCCACGATGTATGATCCGACGAATCAGATGAAACCATATGAAGTACATATCGGATCGTTGATGAGACCGTTAATTCTTTAGCCTATGTTGTAGCCTAGCTCAGCTGCTAACAGAATTATATCTAATCTAATTAGAATTATTTAGATCCAAAATGCTTCTTTTGTTATGACAGTTGCATCAAAATTCCACTTTTGTTGTTTATTCGGTAACAGTATCTTGCTTGGAAGATTTCCAGCTCACTGTTCCGTTATTCAAACTATATAGTACCGTTTTACGACTTATAGTCGTCTTTGTCGGTTTGGAAACTTGCAGTAGTGAACCCAGTCACTTCAAGTTCTCATTCTCCACAATATAAGACAGCATCCTTAGTTCATCTAAGATACTAAAGGATGTTCTTAACATCAATCCAATGACTATCACTTGGATTGTCCTGATTGTGACTCCATATGCTCAAAGCATATCAGACATCAGGTCGCGTATATTTATATCAATGTACGAGTACTCAGAGAGTGTTAACTAATTTTAGATCTTACCCAGTAGATCCTTATTCCTAGAATAAAGGTTGTTTCTCCCAAGTATTCTTTGAAGAAATTTTCATAAAAGCCAAGCTTTCACCGATTATATTGTGGGAATGTCATTTCCAAGAAATGATATATCATCATTAAAGGTCCAACGAGCAAACCCGAAGCTAAGCAAACGAATTAAATTCAACAAGGTATTGATTTCTGACTTTTTTCCTTCCGACGTCCGTTTCCCGCGACTTCCAAAACTTAAAGAGGAATGCCTCCGTATGAGATTCATCATCGGAACTTACATGTAAAAATGCAGTGCCTACAGGTCCCTCTTTGATACCAAACAGGTGAATGTCTTCCTGGCCTTCATCAAGTCCAGTCGACGGGAACACTCCCCAATTGGCTCGTGATGGAGTCAAGATAAGTTAATAGACTTTCCTCTGGTCCATACGACATGTAGACTCGATTTGGTCCCTCTTTGATACCAAACGGGTGAATGTCTTCCTGGCCTTCATCAAGTCCATTCGACGGGAACACTCCATAATTAGCTCGTGATGGAGTCAAGATAAGTTAATAGACCTTCCTCTGGTCTATACGACATGTAGACTCGGTTTGGTCCCTCTTCGACCTGTCCTCATCAGGTCCAATCGACGGGAACACTCCCCAATTGGCTCGTAAGGGAGTCAAGTTTGGTCAATGGACCTTTCCCTGGTCCAGACGACACATAGACCCGGTTTTGGTCCCTCTATGAACCAAACGAGCAGCCGATCTCCTTACCATCATCAGGCGAGTCGAAAGCTTGGGTCGTACTCGACTCAAACGACCTGAAGGCTCCAATGACCCTCTGACCAGACAAATGGATCCCATCCAAGTACTTCATACAGAATTGTCGACTGAGGCGTGACCAAGCAAGAGGAAAACTTGGACCACATTCCATCCTGACATCGAGACACTTACAGTCTTCAGTAAAGCCCCTAAGCCATGACCAGAGACAACATCCACTTGGTTCCATTGGGGACATCACCTTTGTCCAGGCGACACTTAAATCGCTCGATTGTAGCTTGACTGGGGCAACAAAGACCCTCCTAGCTCGGTCCAGACGACACGACCAATGATTACTCTCCAAGCCAATGACTCCTTGACTTAGAGAGTATGGGACAAACTGTACGGGCCAAATTTTTTATGGGTAATTTCGACCTTTTGCCCTAAGCTCAATACTGAAAGCACCCCAAATTCCCCAAATGGTCCCCAAGAAGATACCCGGGCCCAAGTCATCACCTCAAACCCACAAGGAAGGTGTAGGCACTACATTTTTGCATATAAGACCCGATGATGAGTCTCGTATGGAGACACTACCTCTTTGATTGTGAAAACCGCGAGAAACGGACGTTGGAAGGGAAAAGGTCAAGAATTGACACTTGGTTGGATTTAACTCGTTGGATAAGCTTCGGGTTCGCTTGATGGACCTCCGTTCAAAGCACAAACCTTAGCCCAAACCCCCGTAAGACACAAACGATACCCACATATCCCTAAACCACACATCAAGCCCATCTCACCCAAGCCCAATCCAAATAATAAAACATGTCACAAAATAAATTAAATTCAATTCAATTCAATTGAAGTTAAAATCAAAATAAATCATTCCTAATTTAATTAAATCACCTACCAATTTAAATAAATCATATCATTAATTAAAAATAACAAATCAAATCAATTCCCCTAATTAAAGATTTTCCCTATCACATAATAATTAAAAATATCTCCCAATTAATACACAAATCATATTCCTTCTCCAACAAGGTAAATCCCCTCCCTTGGCCTATAAAAAGAACCCTTAACCCACACATTTAACCCTGGCTCATTCTCACGAAATCAACCCTAAAATTCGGAACTCATTCACAGAAAAAACACCAAATCTTAATTGCACACACAAAGCACATACACATAATTCACACAAAGAAACCCTTGCATTTCCGTCCAGGAAACCCCTATACACCACACGTATCAATCAACAGCCCCCTTCATTCAGCCATACACTTCACGCACCTGCCTCACTGACGCCCCCTAAGCAAAGCCAATAAAACAACACGTCTTTGCCCTTCATTCAGCCATACACTTCACGTGAACCATCAAAAATTCACGCCACACACTTCACGCACAAAGGCCACCTGTTCACGCCTCACGCAAGCCGCCAAGAGCCTTCACACATTAACTCTCAACACTGCCACTCACACCTGCTGCCACACGCCATAATTCACATACCACTTTGCCTTAACACATGTTCACCCCTCAGGCAAGCCACCAAGAGCCATTCATGCATTAACCCATAACAACGCCACATGCCAACCTCAATTCGTTGACTAAGCCCACGCCAAGCACTATCCACGACTGCCCCTCAACGCAAAGACTGCCAGCCACGTTAACCAGCATTATCCATGACTATCCCTTTAAAACTGCACTGCCCATTCACGTCAAAAACTGCTTCAATTGCTGCATAAAACCCCACTGAAATACCCTTCACTGTTCGTATAAAACCCCACTAAAATATTACTCCCTGCATACCTCAAAACTGTCAAAATAGTCCCCAAAACTGCCCAGAAAACACCCCAAAACTGTCCCCAAATTAACCCAAAACAGTGACCAGAAAATACCCTTAAAACAGCAGCGAAATGGAGTGAAAGCAGCAGCTCAAACAGTGAAACAGCGAGGAAAAACATCGGATTAGCGAACCGGAAAAGTTACGGAATATCAACCCTTCTGACGGCCGTATAACGCGCTTTCGAGAGACGACAAAAGAGGTTAGACCTGAGGGCACCCTTCTATTTATTATCTTTCGTTTATTTTATTTATTTTAAAATATTATCGCATGAGAGTCGTTTGAGGCATGATGTGATTGTTGGATGAGCGGAATATGTGTTCCCTTTTGTGGTATATAGGATGGAAACCCGGACGTAAATTCCATACCCGAATCCGAATGGACGGTAGTACGATTTGTACTCGGGATACAACGCCACGTATCACTTAAGAGACACGTATTTCGTCTCATCCAAACTTGTATTTGAGCATGATATAGTTTATAGGTTATTTATTTATTATTTAAAGCATGATTTAGTTTAGTTTATAATTTATTTTCAAAAGCATGATTACGTTATTTTTAGGCGTGATATTTTGTTTAACTCATGTTTATGTTTAAATAGTTATTTGTTTGTTTTGTTTTGATGGTTCAAAATGCTCATTGTGTGGTATTGTGTTTGCCGTTTAAAGACTTATTTTTGAGCATGCAAACTTAGATTAGGAGTTATTTTGATGAATACTTATTAGACCTAAGTGACCCTTGAGCATATACGTCGAGTAGATTCGGTTAGTTTATTACACAAATTATATCATCACAAGTGACATAAGTAAGGGACCATTCCGAACCCAACGGTTTGAGGTCTTCCCTTGCGAGGGGAGAGTGCGGCCTTAAATCTTTGTCCCAGTTCACACTGGGTGGTGACTCCATGTTATTTCTCTAGTTTAGTTCCTCCGCGAACTACTCCGTACTCCCAACTAGGCCGCGAGCCTAGAACAGCGCCATCAACATTCTGTGTCCTACAGAAGGGCTGTCATCCAGCAATCACAGGAGCCCAGTTTAAGGAGTGAATGTCGGCCCAATATTGTTACACCAGCCCAAATTGCCACCTAAAAAAGCCAGGTCTCATAAAGTCAGAGTGGGCCCAATGACGTCTAGTAAGCCCATATCCAGTGAACACCAGCACCTATGACCGAAAGACCATCCAAAGGCCATTCCACATAACGCCCAGGTTCATAAACATAAACCAGCCGTTCCAGCCTACAACTGGTAGATGCAGTAAATACCCCTCATGAAGTCGACGTTACCGAGACTCAACGGACGAGTAATAAAGTATGATAAAACACACCCCCATGTGGGTATATAAAAAAGTAGGCTCCATGAGGAAAGGGTATGGAATGACAAGCTCTCATACTCAGAATCTTAGAACACTCTCTCCATAGCTCTCAGCACCTCCCACCTACCGCCCTCACGGCAGCCCACCGCGATCAAGGTAACATCTACCCTTACTCATCCTTCTACGATTTTAGCACCTCATTTCCATCACTGACTTGGGCGTCGGAGTGCCTACGGCATCTACCACACCGGTGGGTAGACCCTTCATGCTCACCCTACCTCTTTGTTTTACAGGATCGCCAGTGCCCCTCTATGAAATCTCGATTGTAGACCTCGGGCAAAAATCAGCATCTAGAATATCCATCACGAAATCCAATTTCATGTCCATAATTCACCCACCCGTAAATTATGACTACCACGAATAAACTCGCTGAATCATACATGTCGAGGTCACTGCATATGTATAATCCCTCCGTCACAGGTATCCGGATTATCCCAAAGATATAGATATAAACGTCAAATCTCTATAGGAATAATCTCATCGACGTACCTATTAGCAATCTTTAAATAAAATTCGGAACTCACTTCCGAAGTATATTATGGCCGTAGATTTAACAGATTGCTAATCACATTTAGACTACCTATGCTCTGTACACAGAACTGACGGATCCTTTCTTGATACTCACAGGATATCATGAGCATGAGTCCACACCCAACGAACAGGCGGAGGTCTGATCTAAATAGATAGGTGACGTGACTGCCATCTAAGTGTGGAGGATAACTCATATATCCACAGTGGGTTTCAAGTTAAAGAATCACTATGTTAATCAGCCCGAGAAGATTCCTATTGATGTTGGTGTACCATCTATTAGGAAATCTTCGGTGAGTCATTCAGTGTTTATCAAATAAACACCTACACGTCCATACGAGACTCCCAAGACTCATGGTTCATTGGGATAAACCATCGGACCTAGTCCAATATACGACATTTCTTCGTCTCAGAGGATTTTACTAACCGACCCGTGTCAATAAATCTTGACCAGGAACTTAATTTGAGGATATATAACTTATAGTGACACTTCCCAATGTCAATTACAAACTATATTGCAACTGTGCACTACGTTGTAAACCAGGGGTCTTTATCTAATATATATACATATCACTAAACCGGATTTAATCAATCTAATCAAAATTAGATCGAATACTTATATAAAAGACAAGAGGTGCTACAATTAAATTAGTAATATCATGAAAAAAGATATTGCTCGTATTCATGAGTCAGACATAAATACGATCTGGATTGGTGCTCAGATTATCAACCCTAACAGTAACGCCCCTCTGTGTCAGATATTCAGATACAGATTTTTCAAATACAGACTTTTTCAGAAATAGATTTTCAGAAATGGATTTACAGAAACAGATTCTTCAGAAAAGATGAGTCTTATTAAAGAGTTTTCAGAAAGAGTTGAGTTTTCAGATAAGAAAGAGATTTCAGAAAATATTGTTTTTTGGAGGATTTTGGTTTTTATAACCATGAATTTTCAGAAAGAATTAGCTTTTGTTTTAAACTGTCCACTTACTGGATCGTTCAAACGATCTAACCTCCCCCCCCCCTCTCCGAGTTTCTTATTTTACAGGTTACTCAGAGGACGAGATAGGGAGGTTGGATACTGATGGCAGTCACTAGGGTGTTGAGTCCACCAGGTCGAGTTAGAAATGCAGTACAGTCACAGTTTAAGAAAAGTCATGAGCCATGCATTTTGTATAGTTGAGATTGTAATTGTGTAGTAAATTAAAGTATCATTGACAGAGACTCAGATGTAATGTTGTGTATTCACAGTTATGAGTATTAAAGGTGCATTTTATATTATAAATTGGGCGAAGGTCCCTATGCATGAGTCTATATTGTGACGAGTTAGTAGTAATGTACATAGTCAGTGGTCAGAGGCTCAGGGGATAGGATGGCCTATTCTCTGACGGTAGCATCTCCTATAAGGGGATGTTACAGCACTCTTGAATCAAGTTCTCCAAACTTGAAAATTGTAGAAACTCTTTTTTATTCTTCGTTATCATTAGACTCTCTAATTATGTATAAGGATAAATAGGAAAAATGAATTAATCAAATGAGAACCTAAGGAGATCTATTTATAGACATGTATGGGGTCTTGTAGGCACCATTTAGTTTAAGGATGTAATATTTTTAAAGATTATACTCCTTCATGGTCTTTTGTCTTTTGTTCTCTTAGTGTTCATTCTATCATTCTTAGAGCACATGTTCACTCAATTTGTGTCTTTTTCATAGGACATGTGTTAAAGGATATGTCTCTTAAATGGAACATCATATAAATTTTAGAGAATTTCCTACCATTGGACATGGATTTGGTGCTGCTAGTATTTGTCATGTATTTTTTAAAAATAAAATATATATATATATATATATGATTAGAAATTATGGAATAATAATTTTAATATTATTAATTTTAACGCGTATATTATTAAAATAAATCTGATAAAAATTTATGAAAAAAAGTAATATAATCCAACTCCATAAATTCAATTAGATTTGGTATATAGAATATTTGCGGGCATTTCAGGAGTTAAAATACTCTTTCTTGCTGCTATTAAATGGACTTTTTAATATTAGCACATGCCCTCTAACACATAAAGACAATAGCTGACGGTTAATCATATACAACTCATCAAAGACCTCACTTTAATAGTATGTATCAGGTTTGGATATTTGATAAAATTAATCGAAATTTTCTTGATATTTAAAAACTAAAATAAAAAACTCTTACTGTTATAATAAACCCCCTGATAATAGTGTTGCAGAAATCTCGAATCATGAATCCCAATAGGGATCCCTGTTTCCTTTAGTCCAGGTTTCGGGATGATTATTCACCTTGAATGAAAATTTCGATTAGGATCGAGCCAATATATCGTTCCGAATAAAAAAATCGAGCAGGGATTCAAGATGGTTTTTTTATCCTGAATCCCAAATTTAGCCTAAAAAATCTTGAATGAGATTCAAGATTCCATACCATTTGATTCGAGATTTGGGAGGATTTTTTGTCCTAATTCAAAATACCAATCGGGATTCGGGACGATTTTTCATCCCGAATAATAATCTCGGATATGATGAAATTCATTCAGGACAAGATATCTCGATTACCATTCATATCTGATATCTTTATTGAGATAGAGTAATTTTGGAAGACACAAAAGTCTTATTTGGATTTTAAACATTAGAAAAATTTTGATTAGTTTTATCGAGTATCGGGAGTCATGATCATTTTCTTATTTGATCATTACTTGGAAATATGACTACAATACAAAAGAAAATTTGAGCTTCCAATAAGAAACTTTTATTGCTTTTATCTCGTTTTTTCATTGTTTTGCTCACCATTCCAAATACCATTTAAATCTCAAGAAAATAACGAACAACTTTTGGATCTTTCAGGTATCATTAACTATGTCAATGTTTAAAAAAAAAATTGTTAATTTGCATGGTGGTGGTTTCTTGTTGATTCGGAACAAAATAATTAAGAAAAATGACTAGTAGATACTTCCTCCTGTCTTTTTTTCCACTTATAGATATTTCAATTTGAATCTATTAAAAATTTATATTCATACACTTATAATATAATTCAGTGATATAACAAGCATAACATAAATACATACATCAATTAAAAATGAGACCTAGTATTTTAATAAATATGGGCACATATATTTAATACTATTAATATATATCAGAAGATATATCTATCTTTACCTACATTTTGTTTATAAGAAATTTGGTTGAATCCCACGTTAGATAATTAAAATTAGTGTCCTCAACAAAGTCACTAATGACTATTTTATAATTTTAAAAGGAAATTAGCACTAGTTCATCTGATATTAAACTAAAATCCAAAAATATATTAGGTTTTCTGAAAATTTCCATCACTTGAAATGTTAGGTATATATGATCGCCATCTCGAACTTTTTAACTCTCTAAATTTACAGAGAACTTAACCTGTGCAAGTTCTGGTATGGTATTTGGTGCTACCTTACTCAACACAAAAATATGGATCTCGTCTCATGAGTCGTGTCTCTCAAACCCTTGCATGCAATGACTAGTACAATATAAAAATAAAATAAAAATAAAAATAAAAATCAAATGGACATGTTTATTTATGCTAGAAACAGAATGGTACAACTGAACGAATAGATGGAGCTTTTCACCATCGTCCCATGGTACTCGTATATTTTTAAAGCCAACATTTTATATACAGATTGTCTAAATCAACGCCACCGTTGTTCTGCCTGAGGTCAGTCACTTTCATAGTAGTCTTCATCTCCGAATGAGAACACGGATGCATCAGCGGCCATTGCCTTGAATTCACTTTGTCTGTTGGTAACATCGAGGCCAGAGGTAGCTCCTACAACAGCATCCTTCTTTGTATCACCAGCACCATGTGTAGTTTGGGAGTCATCATTTCCCAAAGAAACGTCTTTGGTCGCACGCGATATATTTGCAATTTGATCTGACTTGGTGCTTATTCCAGAACTGGGGGTGGTTGAGACTGTTCCTCCTGCAGAGGCTGCTGGAGCTTTCTTTCTTTTTGAACCAGCTTCCTCAGACTCGTTGTCCGAAAACACGTCATCTTTATCTGTAATCCCTGACTCCTTATTTTCATTCGGAGCAGGTACAACCTGGCCAGTAGGTGCAGGAGCAGAACCTGAGGTTTCATCTGGTTTCTTGGCAACAGTTTCAGAGTTAACCAGAGCTGGAATAGCGCCAGTATAATCCGCCAATACGACTTCCACCTGGAATCCTGGGGAAGGCAGTTTCCTCTGCACGTTCCATGACACATGGGTTAAAGTGGAACCAGTTAAATGTATGCAAAGAGAACATACATGGTACAAAATCATGTTTACATAATCATAAGTTATGATCATGTTAATTTACCTTATCAAATCCATCAAGATCACCGGTGTTAAGAATTTTTCTGTTCTCCATCATTATTGTGTTTAACCAGCTGCCAAAGCCAAAGAAAAAACAACTGGAATTTTATCTTGCACTTCATAAAGGTTTACAAATGATTAATTCGATCATGGTGAGGGTACAGTCCAAACCAGTAGAAATCTCCTTGACCGTCGTGAAAATGTATTTTGAAGTCCCCAGCCAACTTTGTCAAACCAGGTTCTCCAGGCAGGGCAAAGACCATAACTCCTTTCTTAGGAGCACTAAACCAAAAGTCTTCTGGCTGTGGAAAGAAAAACATAGGCGTATAACAAACTGTTCAAATAACAATTCATCAAACTAATTGCCAGCAAAAGCTACACCAACCTACCGACAATTCTTTGGTTCTATGATGCTTCTTTGAGGAGAAGAGTACGCCTGCAGATTAAAATAGCATTAAAGAACAAACTCTAGTAAATGCATGGATCACAAGGGACATCTAAGATTAAGAAATTGCAGGAAAATTAATTAGACACAGCAAGAGTGCAGCAACACACCATTATGATCAGATACAGTTATGTGGGGCCTAATCCAGTAAGGACACCTGTGAAGCCGGAAACCCCTAAGCATGCACCTGCACAACATGTAATGGCAGTTGTCAGTTCCCAAACAAAAGCCAAAGGTGATTTTTTTTTTTTTAAGCAAAATCCATACGAGAAGCATACCTACGCCCAGGCTGATTCTCCCCATTGAAGTATGTTAAGACACGTTCAAAGTATTTGACATACCTCTGAAAAACCAATAAAAAGATGAGGACATGAATAAGCAACTCAAATTAACACATGTTTAACAGACTAACAATTTGACTTGGCAGAACAAGCCCTTTTCCATCCACACATCTTTTCTGGTTATAGTAGTCTATAGATTCCTCCGCAGTGGGGAAGAACTGCAAAGAGACAGAAGTAGTATACAATTAAAATAGTGCAGCAATGGCAAACTAAAAAATATGAGAGTACCAACAAACTTATTGAAGCATCTTTTGGAAACATGCTACAAGAATCTAACCTTCAAGTAGAGTAGAAGGCTAGAAATCATTAATCCTGTCCTCGCCATTCCAGCCTTACAGTGCACAACGACAACATTCTCAATATCTTCCTTCAACCACGAATATGCACTATGACAAAATGATATTATTAGTTGAATTGGGGGGCAGTTGTGGTCATCAAAAGGGAAACTAGCCACCTGGAACAGATAATCAATAAATTAGCTATCACATGATGCCAATAAACTTCTCAACAACTATAACTCCAAAATATGAACAGCCTGAATCAGTCAGCTGTTTCCATATCCGAATTGAAACAGGTTAATCTTGAGAATGAAATCCTAATATATGCTTTTACTCCTTTGAAGTAATCTAGTACAAGTCCCTCTTCAGTTTCCTAATTTATCATATTTTTTTTCCTTCCAGTAAACTTAAGTCAAAAGAAATCACACACCTTTCCCTCAAATAATGATGCATCATAAGCCTCTCCGAACAAAGATTGTACACTTTGTACTTGTCCTACATATAAAAAGCGTACATAGCAATAAGAGAAAAATAGACCACACCAGATCAATAACGTGATATAGCAACGAAAATGCAAAATAGTGGCAGAACATCTATATATTTTATTAAAACCCAAACAGCAGTAAAAAAGTTTCACCTTGTGATAGGTTTCAAAGAATTTAATCACTTCTTCCATATGGTTTCGATAGAATCCCTGCATCACATGTCTAAATCCGTAACTGAAATTTAAATGAATAAACTAAACAGTAAAATGAAGTTTAACTTTCTTACCTCCACGTATCCGAAAAACCCTGAGCTCATGTCTCCGGCAGGGAATCCCATTGCAATTATATTCTCTGTGATATATGTCATATCCAAATCGAATCCTCCTTCCTGAAGAAAATTAATAGTAACAAAATGATTATATAAAATGATTGTGATATCAACATATGAATGAAAATATATATTTACAATTTACATCAATGGTGGTTATTTTATAGGCACAAGGAAAACTGGAGTTGTTTGCCGAAATGCACCATTGCGTCCAGTAGTGTTAAAGGTAGGAGGCGCACTGAGGGGATGAGAGCTTGAAAAGTGAGGCGTGAGGCAAGAAGCAAGATGCGGATGCCTCATAGACATGAGGCGCATATTTATTAGTAATACTTGTAAATTTATAATTTATAATATACGCATAAACAAATTTTTCAAATGTGATTATTGGGTCGCTACAATATGTTGGCCACTTATATCGGACCCTCCTAAAAGGCAGCAAATCAAAAGGACAACATATCACTCTAATTAATTATTTCAAACATCAATTTTAATCATATTATGAATAATTTTTTTTTTTTTAATAATTGCTAATTTAATATTATTGTACAAACGTGACTTGAAATTTATTTGAATAATGAGTTGATAACATTTTAGTTCTACATGGAAAAGGAATTGAACATTATAGCCACCGGGCAAAACTTTAAAAAAACTGACACCTTCAATAGCCAAGTTGTTTCCCACCAAAGTTATGCATCTCTCAATCTCACACGTGGCATCTCATCTTCACACTTTACTTTACAAAATAAAATTCCCAACACTACCCCTCTTCGTTCTCAAGTCCAAGCTTGTCTTTCTTCTTTACAAGATCAAAATACTATCATTTATTCTCTCTCCAGTCTCAAACAAAAATGGCATCACAGTCTCGCCTCGCCTAGCATCACTTTGTCACCTCGCCTCTCATCACTTTGTCGCCTCACCTTGCCTCGGCTCGCCTCGATGCACTTCATCAATGTCGCCTTGCCTCAGGTAGCAAAAGGCAGGTGGCCATGCGCCTCTCGCCTCGAGCCGCGTCTCACGTCACCTCTAACAACACTGATCGCGTCTAAGTCACACAACGTTAATATTTTATAGCCTAAATCACATACCCTTGCATGTGTACTGGTGCAACATAAAAGCTGAAAAACAATTTTAAAATCACACGAGCAAAAGAATGACAGAAAGCAAAAGCACTGCAATTCATGAATCATGACAATGTTATTGTAATAGTCAACAAAATTAAATAAAATCACAGCATATAGAACCCACCTGGTATCTTCGTTTATTTTGAGAGACTACATGTCGAGCCTTGACCTGTACAGCCTTGACTGCACTCTTAGACGAGTCAACCAACCCCTTTTTAATAGATCCAATAAAACCAGGTGGTGTGGCTGTTGAAGTCCCCTCAGAACTATCATCAGACTGAGGAGACTTTGGAGATGACCGCAGTCCGAAGCCACTGGTAAAGCGTGCAAAGGTTGATTTTCCAGAATTTCCAGTTGGGGACTCCTCTTGTGTGCCAGAAAATGGCTGAGGAATTTTCAAATTTTTGGCCCAAGTTGATATGCCAGCAGCAGATAGCTTTGATGGTGCATCACTTACAAAATTATATGTTCCAGACTCTGTAGGAGGAGAAGGTTTTACTTCCGGAGTCTTAGTAAGAGGTGAAGCTGAGGAATCAGCAGATCCAGGATCCATTATTGCACCCTGGAGATCTCAAGGTGATTTATGATCAAAGTTCACGAACTCAGCATATAGGATGTCACTATAATGTCTCCCAATAGTGAGTGCAACCATATAAAAACCATATAATTAAAAAACCAAAGGAAATTAATATCAATCATTTTTCACCTGAAGCACTACAAATCATGGAATTTTCAACCATGAACAAAATACATTGATAACAAAATAAAAGAACATGTGTGCCCTGTTGTTTGGAGTAATTATTGGATGAGAAGAAATGTATAACTGGCTGCAAGAGTGCCATATGATTTGGTTCATTTTCTCAATTCTATTTTGTTAATCCTTTTGCCATCCTTATTTCATTGTATCCATAATCAAAACCAAACAAAAGCCTTTTCCCACTATGTGGGGTTGGCTACATGGATTTTCTGATGCTATTGTACTTTATCCAAATCATTGTATCCATAGAATATTAGAATGTTAAAAAAAAAAAACAGATCTTCAACACAAAGAAGAAAAGTGAAGATGAAGTTAAAGATTGCATGTTTTGTATTTCTGAAGCATTCAAGCTTTGAATCCCCCAACACCAGCAATGTAGTAACTGACTACTGAAATTTCAACCATCTGAAAACAAGAAATACTGACAACAAACCCAACAACTTTAACCTCATTTTAGCAGCTAAACCAACTCCTTCTCACCCTTAGAATAAAAACTGACTTCAAAAATGGGACTTCTCACAAACTTACAATTAATTTCCCGTTAGTTATAAGACCAGCTAACAGAAAAGGCAAGTTTCATTACAGGAAAACTCTTCGTACAAACTTAAC
Organism: Zanthoxylum bungeanum; assembly: GCA_019454045.1. Taxonomy (NCBI): domain Eukaryota; kingdom Viridiplantae; phylum Streptophyta; class Magnoliopsida; order Sapindales; family Rutaceae; genus Zanthoxylum; species Zanthoxylum bungeanum. The sequence continues at coordinate 99,092 of SKCR01019291.1, forward strand.
AACATAAATTAACACAAAAGCCCCATTTTGCCAAACCTCGACAATTACCATACCCGCATACAGTGTTGTTAAAGGCGCATGACACACTAAGGCGCAAAAGATCCTAGGGTCTCGGCGCACGCATCAAGGAGCAAGGCGCGCGCCTGATGAAAGTGAGGCGCAAATTGTAAAAAAAAAAATATAAGTATCTAGTCAACTAAACAAAGGAAAATCATTGAAAATATAAAAACAAAAAAAATTAAAAAAAATTAAAAAAAAAAATTACAATAATACAAATACTGATAATACAAATTAATTTGTTTGTCAAAATTTGAAGCCAACCCCAAAACATATCTTAATTTATTGAATAAATGTTATACAATTTGATTTCAGGTTAGGTGAGTCAATTCGGGTTGGGGTTTTCTCACACATTTTTATGAGGCGTGTCTTGTGCCTAGGAGCATCTAAAAGGCGCGAGCCTTTGTGCCTAGGCGCGCGCTCGTCTAGCCTAGTCTGAGCCAGAGCCTAAGGCGCGCCAAGGCGTGCCTGAGGCGCACATTTGACAACTATGCCTGCATAGTTTGAAAACTCCATATGCGCCGCACAGCCGCGGCATGTCGAGGCTATTGCCTCAGGCCAAGTTTTCAATAGGCCCTCCTCATGACGCTTCGAGTCGGGATGGCCTAAGGCAGTTTGAGGTGGACCCTTCGAGTCGGGACAATCTGAGGCGGTTTGGTGGTTTGAGATGGATGCCTCAACCCAAAGCTTTGAAGTTATTATTTTTTTTAAAATAAAAAATTATATAAGGGAACTAAAAGTCAGAAGGAGTCCCGACTTTTAAGTTTCTTTATAGACTAAAAAGATACATAAAATAAAATTTTCAATTTTGAAATCCTGACCGGCAATATTGTTAACCACGTTGACAAGGTAGCTCCACCCCGATACTTCACCGAAAAATGGCAAAATAATTATTATCTTTATAAAAAAACCAACATTTTCTATTATATTTATTTATTAGTTATAATTTGATATTAATAAATTTACTTATGATAGAAATTATATATGATGATGACTCTTTGGAGGATGACATTTTAGATCCACATTTCATCCTATCAGGCACAAATGATAGCTTATTTAGAGATTAACGGCCATTTTATTTCATTAACCTATTTTGTTGTGTTTTAGTTTGTTTAATTTTGCTAGATGTTTTTATTTATAAGTTGATAATTGATATGAATTTGTTGTGGATATTTTTTTTATTATTATTATTTTTTTTTTATGATTTTAGTTTTTTGTGCTGTTCAGATTGACTAAATTTGCTGCCCACCTCGCCTCACTCTAAATTAATTAAATTTGCATCCTAAATAGCAAACACAACTATCGACAAGAACTTATTTTTGCTGTTTCTACAAAACCATTTGAAAGTTCAGCTTTTGACACTCATCGTATACAAATTAACACTTCAAAATTTGAAGTTTCTTGCATTCACACGGCAACAACCAATAAAACTAAATTTACATACAAAATAATAAGCTAAAATGCTCAATTACTTTCACAATTGATTAAGAAAATTAACAAGATCATAGCTTTGACTGTAACGATGCTTGTTTACAAAATTAGTAATGAAAATAAAAACAAGAGAAATTAATAGCTGGTAAATGAACGATTCCAGATCTACGGCCAGGATCTTGACTTACCGGGATTGGAATTTGAGTCCAGTCGAGATTGGTGCAGAGGATTACACAAAAGAGTATTGGGAAGCAAAGCTAGGGTTTATAATTGAGAGAGAGAGAGAGAGAGCCCGGGGGAGGGGGGGGGGGGGGTTCCGATGTAAGTTTTTGTTCAGTGATTTGTGATTGTGAAGGTTTTGGTCACGTGATTACCACATGGGGTACGTAGATTTTGCAGTTCAATAATTTAATTAGAGAAATCAAAGTAACAAATAAATAGTTGGGCTTAATCAGAAATAATAAAGGTCATATTTGAGAATAAAAAATCAAAACTCACAAAATCATCAAAAAATAACTAAAAATTATTTATTTATAATTAAAAAATATTAACTAATCTAAGAGTCTTCAGCTTTTTTAAGAGACTATTTTGATACAATTAGAAAATTTTATTTATTTTTAAGGATTATTTTAATACAATTAGAAATATTTATTCTTATATAAGAAATATAATAAATTAAGGAAGCTGATGTTTTTATTATCATCAATCAAAACTTTAGAGGAATATTGAAAAATTAAAAAATAAAATTGAATGATTTTTGAGAAATTAGAAATCGACCGAATTAAATCACTCAAATTATAATTTATAGTTAAATAGCGATTAATTACCGATTAAATAGAATAATTTTAGAGAAATATTATCTTGTGTGATTAATGGTCAGTAAGGGTTCTCAACTTTGGACTGTTTGATTATTTATTTAATTATATTGTAAAATCCTAATCTACACTAAATATTATCAAAATTTTCTTACATTTTAATTAAATACTTTTTGAAGGATTAAAATGATTTGTTTATAAAACAAAACCGTATGGAAAAAGTGTAGCTCTGGCTTTCCAATACTGAGTACATAAATGCAGTAGGACTAAATTTGATTCAACAATTTCCATTTTAATTTTAATATGGACTAAGCAAGATTATTGTGATAATAATAAAAGAAAAACAAGAGTAGACTTGAAAGCCGCATGTTTTTCTTATTGATTCTCAATGAATGAAAATGAATTGAAAACTACACATGATTCCTCTATATTTATAGGAATGAGTTATGATGGGATAAGTTACAAGAATAATTATCTAAATAATAGAACATAAGATAAAGATTAAAGTAGTGGGGCTCACACTATATATTTACAACAGTCAACACTCCCCTTTAGTCCCGACTATTTTAATCTCACATAACTTTTTTGACTTCTGGACCGGATAACATTGCCTCATTAAAACCTTACCAGTAAAATCCAGTGGGACAAAACCTGATTGAATGAAAAAGAGTACAATGCACTTATGTCACGTCAATGAATATGCTCCCTCTGATGAAAGATATTGTCAAGATAATTTACTAAGTCGACGCATGCCAATTCTATGTATAAGATTCTCAAATGTTGATGTCGGTAAAGCTTTCGTAAATAAGTCTGCAAAATTATCGGTTGACCGTATTTGCTTAACATCAATATGTTTGTTCTGCTGAAGCTCATGAGTATAGAAAATTTTTGGTGAGATGTGTTTGGTTTTATCTCTCTTGATGTACCCTACTCTAATTTGTGCAATACAGGCAGTATTATCTTCATATATCACTGTCGAAATATCAATGGCAGAGTTTAAGTTGAATGTGCTCTAAATGTGATGGATAAGTGATCTTAACCATATACATTTTCTACTTACTTCATGTAGTGCAAGTATCTTTGAGTGATTGGAAGATGTAGCAACAAAAAACTACTTTGTATATCGCAATGACATTACAGTATTATTATAGGTAAAAACATAACATGTCTGTAAATGTGCCTTATGAGGGTTAGAGAGATATCCTGCATAAGTATAACCAACAAGGCATGGATTTTGTATTAGCTCATTTGAATAAAACAATTCAAAGTCTTTAGTCCAATGAAGATAACGAAAGATATGTTTGACTCCATTCCAATATCGTCTAGTTGGCGCAGAGTTAAATCTTGCCAATAAATTCACTGAGAATGTAA